>OU015498.1:99723342-100018342 GCA_907164885.2 Dolomedes plantarius | reverse complement strand
AAGAAATGAGAGACAGTTGTGTGGAAGAATATTGAATAATTTTATATAAAAATTTCATAAACGTCTCTTTCAATATATTATAAAAAGAGAGTCTCTTCGGTAAAATCTAAGTTTTTCTAGCAGTCTCTAAGTAATTCTTTTTAATACATTTTCAAAAATTTATTCAAGTTGACTGATTGATAAATACATAAAATTTTCTCAGATATAGCTAAACATGAAAAAGAAAGAAAAATAACTGTAAATATTAGATCATTTTATTTTGCCCCTTCATCTTAGAAATAAGTTTGGTTGGTTTAGAACGTTATGGTTGAACTTAAACGCTGTCATCTTTAGCAACACGGGCTTTAAACTGACCACTATTTGGGACTGTTTAAAAATTCCGACAATTTTTTCCAATCTAAATAAATTTAGCTAATGATATTGCATAATCACGTTCAGATGTAAAATTTCAAGTGAACTTTGAGCAAACTTCGTTGCTAAGCTGAAAGAGTTTATATTACAAATTTGCTTGATCAACCGTCTTCCCCTCGCTTCTTCTAACACATTATGGATGTTAAAAAAATGTCATTAAATTATGTGCATACAGTTAGCTAGTTTTTATCTAAATTTCTTACAAACTAAATCATTAAATACACAAAATTAATTGACTACTTCAACTAATTTGAAAGTCAATTTATATATCAAGGACATGTAAAATCTTGAAGGTAAAACTTTTAAATCTTTACATAATAGTACATAAGTGTATCTTAGACATGTGAAATTTACATGTCAAATATACTCAAAAATTTATTTTTATTGAAGTACAATGATTTTAGACCTATCTTTCCTTTATCATTATCAATGACTCTATTTCACCGTGTCCTGTAAATGAAGCGCGTTACTTTGAGTTTTTTTTCTTTTACTGTACCGCGACTTTACCTAGGCCTTTAAATATTCAACACAATATACACAAATAATGTTGCAACTCTCTCTTTCAAAGTCAAGTTTAATTTGAAAAGTTAATATTTTGTTTGGAAAAGAGTTAAATATGACGAAAAGAATGGTCATCAGTATGTAAACTTTACAGTTCTAAATATTTCATTTGTCACAACGTCATTTCATGTACTGTGTCCTTTATTTTAGATACATTTGATTGACTTTTCCTTTTTGTCGTGTATTTTTATTATTAAATTATTAGAGATTTTATATTAAGTTCTCTAATTCCGATGTTAATTTTCACCCTTTTTAATACTTTGTTACTGGCTTAAAAATCCAAGACATGCGTTCCAAACAGCACATACTAATAAGGATCAGTTTAATGGCATATGGTTCGCAGCGCAAATTAAATGAATAATTATGCATTGAGAATTTTAAACTGACATATTCTTTGTATGCTGTTGAAATGGGCTGCATGCAGTCCGTGATACAGAAACAGTTTTCACCAAGGAACGGGAATCGCAATTAATTATCCTACTATCGATTTTTATGCATTTGATATTAAAAGAGATTCTTCCATTCAAAATTTACGGTATAAAACCAACATCAACATCTATGTTTCATTCCCTCGATATACCATTCGTCTACTGCTGGATCCATAAAACTTAAAGTTACCGCCATGGAAAAAAAAACTTTATACTAGAACTTACAGATTTTATTTCAGACTATTACTGGGGAAACTAATCACAACTTCTGATTCCTCGATGAACTTCATACAACATTTCAGTGAAAATATCCTTCCCGTGTCATTTCAAACTGAACTAACAGATGCGGCAAGTCATCTATTTTTCGGATCTACTGGAATATGAAGGGCACTTAATCTTCAAATTTCCTTCAGCTGTTGCTCGAGAAATCACATGTCGACTCAAGTAAAAGGATGTGGTCGACTACAGCTATGTGAATTATTTATTACCTGAGAGACCGTAGATCGTCCATTAATTGATTCATTGTAGAACGTATACTCGAAACAAACCGAAAATTTGACTACAAGTTTTACCTCCGTAACAAAGATTTAAAATGAGTTCTTTTAAAGAAAAAAAGGCCTACTTTTCTGTAGCCTTACGGCCTATTTTTCTGTAGCCTTACGGCCTATTTTCAAAATCTTGTATCCCCCGTATCAAATCTGAATTGGACCTGATTTATGTGGAGTACACATCAGACGCCTTGAAAATTTTATTATAGACTTAAGGGAACAAGGGACCTTCAATATCGTTCTTCTTTAATTTTCAATATTTTACTCTAAATACATCATGAGTATAGTTAGTATTATTTTCTACTACACTGAAGATACTTAGAATCTACAAATAAGTAATTTTTGGAGAAATAAGTTCTATTTATCAAAAAAATTCTTCAAAAATGCTAGAATTTTTCAAAAAGCTCTACGCGTATTCATTTTCTTCTGATATCTTCCAAATTTTTCAGAATTGTTAATTCAAGTGTTTGTTACAAAACTGTGCATAATGTTTTTGAAATCCTAAATACTTTTCAAATTTATAGACCATAAAATAAAGTAAAAACATAAAAAAATATAAAAAATAACAGGCAGAATAGAAAAAATTATTTAAGACTTTAGATTTATACAAAAAAATAAATAAATACGCATTTATATTTATTTATATATGGTAAACGTATAATAAAAAAATGTAAGGATTTTAATTAATATAGAATGCGCATAGGGCATTTTGAAAAACGTTAGCATTTTTGAAATTTTTTTGAAAAACAGGCATCATTCTGCCAAAAATTCCTTATTTTGAATTTTAAGGGTTTTCAATGTAGTAAAAAAGAAAATTGATTATTCTCATTTTGCATATCCAGTTAAAAATTATGAATTGAAAAAATTTGAATTTGAAGGTTCCTTGTTCCCTTAAAACTCTCCAAATCAATCGTAACAAAAGGAACTTGCATTATTTAGTGGAACGATTTTCACCTTTTAAAAACCATTTCTCTTAGATTTTTCGCTGAAAAAAAATATATTTCCAGATTTCTTGCTTTAACGTTGATTATTAAGGGAATGTTTTTATCCTTTTTCATGTTTTGAAGTAATTTCACAGATTAAAATCATTGTTATATTTGAAACGGGCGTTGTACGAATACATTCCACGTACACTGCATGTTAGAAGCATTACATTTACGATTAATAATTCAGTATAAATTTGCCTTTAAGGCAAGCCTTTTTCGGCGAAAAACTACCCAATTACGTTACCACAAATGGTAAAGAGAATTTTGACGGGGAAAATGCCTTTGCTAAGAGCATTTGTAATTTATTGCGATTAAGTGCTAGGATCGAATTTTTAATGTTACTGAGTAGAGATAAAAGTAAAGAGGAAAACTGATATAATTTTGCCCTGAAATAACTAATTATTAAATCATCTTTCTTGGGAGCTTTTGAATATACAAGCACAATTACACCAGAAAATCCAATGTTTAAATAAATGGAAAAAAGGTGAAATTATATCACACACACACACACACACACACACACACACACACACACACACACACACATATATATATATATATATATTCATTCTTCAGATATTTAAAATATTAAATGTATAATTTTTCTTTTAAACGAAATTATTAAATTACTATATGTTTGGACAGTAGGAATGAATAAAACGTACTTTGGTTCAAAGACATAAAACAGTATAATTTTGCATGCATTATGTAAATTTTGCACTCATTATAGTGACCATCCAAATTCATACTTCAATTTTCAGACTTTCTTGACACATCAAGAGTTCATTTTACTCCAAATATTGACAATTAGACTTTTATATAACAAATGTTATCTGTTTGAATGACAAAAGTTTAAGTGAAATAATTATGTACCATCCCTTCACTTTGTTTTGAAGTTAAGAAGAGCCAATCAAATTGGATAGGAGAATGTCACAAACTAATAGACAGGTGTATGTCCCTGACTCTTGTACTCATTCAGTAAAATGAAGGGGAGAGATGTGGATTGTCTTACCTCGATTTCGACTGCCCGATTTCTCAGACTCCAAAATCATGCTAATGAAGGGAGAAATGGATGGGAACATAGCCCGCGCAATACTTGACAACATATCTCAGGCCGCTACAGTACTTCCGCTGAGAGAGATGCCGCAAATAATGTTGCAACTTCGGCAGGGCAAGGACGAGGATTCCAGAGAGGTTTTCACCTTCCGTTGTTCTCTTGATGAAGTTCGCGTGGTCCTCCAAGGTCCAGGTTAAACCTGCTGGACCACAGACCATCCAGCCGATTGCGGCAACAACATGCGGCTGTAATGTCTTAAGGCGTCTGCCGGCTAGGCCCGTAAAAAAGTAAACAAGGAAACATATTTGAAACACGTGCGTGCGAATGATGTCGGAATAGCGAAACTCTCTGGATCACGAGATAGGACCGTTTTGGTAGGGTTCATCGGTCTTTTGCTAGTTCCTCTCTGAAGACCTGACGGGCCAGTTTTTCCACCTACCCCCTTCATGCTGGGATCTCAAGAAATAAATTGCACTTTCACTTTCGGAATTTTTTTTGTTATGTGTTTGCATGCCCCGCTGTTTTGTATTTGACGTTTCATGGTCCGGTGGGGATAACAGCTAGAGAGCGTTTCGGTGTTTTGAGATGCTATTACTTATGTTTTTCTTTTTGTTCCTCAGATTCTTGTTAAAAGGAATTTTGTCGGAAGTGATTGTTTAGCAGGTCATCCGATGTTAGAACTTATAAAAGTTATTATTAAACTTTGCGTTCGGGAAATTTGGTCTTAAAGCAGGAAATTTACTGTATGCCACCCTATATACTTGTAAGGATATACTTTTAAGTGCGAGCGTGAATCATTAATATTTTATCTATTTTAGTTCACTAAAATATCATCTAAAAGTTTATACGATTTTTTTATCAGGGTTCTTCTTATTTCATCAGATATTAAATTATTCTTGTTACTTTAAAAAAAATATTATTTCTATAATAACATTCGAAGGTAATAACATTCATTTTCTGGGGAGAGGTACGCAAGTTTTATTTACTCATTAAGATCTTTCAGAGTTACTCACAAATACAGCCCCATAAATCCCACAATTTAGATATTTTATTTGTACTATTATTCAGGACTCTCATGCTTAAGTCTGAAAATTTATTTCCTTAGCATGAAGTCCCACTTCATTAATTTCTATGCAAGAATATTTTATTATCTCACAGAATTCTGATTTAGGGTTTAAATAAAGATTTTCGCGTAATATTCAAACGAAATGCATTATGATGTCTTATGGCTTTAATTCTTTAGTTTTAGAGATATAAGTTTCATTAGAGAAATTTTGTTTACGGTTTATTATATCATACTTACTCAACAAAATGATCTGTTGTAATTTTTTTCTGGTCTCTGGAGAAGAAGACTTTACAATTTATCACGATAACTTCTTTTTGAAGCAGATTGAGTTTATGTTCAATTATGTGGTTGAAAGTTCATTTAGTATGTTTTCTCCTTTAATGGCGGATCTATCTTTTTAATGACGGATTTATTCTCTCGAGGGTCATACCTCGAATTTTCAGAGTATTTGTTGTCTAATTCTTTACAGCACGAAACACCAGGTTTTTATTCAAACAAATTTAAAGCTTTGTTTTATCGGATATAACGGTGAACAAATGTACTTCAAGTGAAAGTTTCTTAATAATATTGCTGTGTGTCTTTTCTTATGTATGTCTTTGCGTGTGCTTAGAGTGAAATATTTAGATGAAACCATGTATCCAAATATTTTACCGTGACATTATATGTTGTTGAAGTTGTCTCTAACTGGTTTAGGAGACATATCCGTCTTCAAAACATCCAATACCTCCAGCACATACATAAGAAATACCCGAGAATCCAATCTGGCATTAGAAAGTATAAGATCTGGAGAAGCCTATACACTTAGGATAGTCCTTTTTTTTTTTTTTTTTTTTTGTGCGTGTTTGTACTTAGAAATTTAAGAGTTATAATACAGCCCCTTTTTAGTCTTGACAAGGCCGTCTGAGATTTTTGGTCACAAAGACGTTCAAGACATAAACGTAATGAATTCCCTTGTGCCATTCGTGAATAGGGGAGGTTTAGTTTGGTGCGCTACGATCAATTTTTTGCTACACGAAGGCAGAGATTAGACTTCAATTAGACCGGGACCTACTGCTTAAAGCCGAATGTGAACAGAGGACTCTTTGAATATTACCTCAAATCATTAATTGATGAAGTTTTCTTGGCACATCAGTTGGTTAGAGGACAAACTGTGTCCAAAGAACCCTCTTGGCCAGTCTATCAAATTATGTCATTTCCTTTGATATCAATATGAGATGTAATCCATTGAATATGGATATCAGTATGTATCGACATGCTTTGAAGCCGACCAAGGATTTCAATTCTCGTTTGATCCTTTGATCCCTGACAGCCAAGAAGTTTCTTGGGTGCTGGATTGAACTCCAATTACCTGTCAAGATCCAGATATTATCCTTTATTTCAGATCCAAAATAACTTCTCGTTTATTACCATCAATCCAGATAAAGAAAAGAGCAGAAATCGGGGTTTCGCCAATTTAACTGAACAAATCTTTGCTCTGAGCACACCAATACCAGTGACACCCTTTTCATTACGACTACCCTTAGACAATACTTTTATATTGATTCTAGAAATGTTTTATAAAAACTTCCATAGTAATGATTAAACTTAAGGAAATATTTTTCAGTTAACTTTTTTTCTCTATGCCTAGTAAGAAAAGCTCTTTGGACATTTAAAATATTTATTGAATAGATTAGTTGTGCTAGTTCTGACTAAAGTCTAGGTCAACGGACACTGTGAATGTATCCTTAAGTCTGCTACCCGGGTAAGATTAGGGGCGAGTTATTGAAAGAAAGTATGCTGCTGTAAACTCTTAAAACATAGAATATCATGCAATTTAACAAAAATGATCAGTTTTGAGGAAAAAAGTGCTGTTATCTGGTACAGAAATAAGAAATATATAAGATGACAGGTTACTATATGAACGTGTAATGGTATAAACGTATGCTTCCTATGTAAAAACGGGGATAATAAGTGCTAGAAGAGAGAACCCCGAATCCGTAATTATACAAATTAGACATGGCAATACTGTGCCTTTAAAGATTTTTTTTTTTTTTTTTTTTTTTTTTTTTTTTTTTTTTTTTTTTTTTTTTTTTACTGTTCAGGTATGAAATGGGACTAAATTTATTACAAATGTGTTATTACAACTGTTAGAACATCTTATTGCTCGAAGCATGATATTGCTCGAAAACTCTAAATTATTTGATATTTCTCGCCTTCTTTTTTTATGGAAGCAGGATAAAATCTTTAAACATGTCGTGAGCGTTGCAACAAATGACAGATAAAAACACTATTCTACTGAAAAAAAGTAAAAGGCGAAACTAATACAAAGGCCTAAATTTATTTTATTTTTTAATTAAAGTAGACAAAATCTTGAAGCTTAGAGCCATTTCATGTAATTATCAAGATATCCAAGAGTAATTTCAATTTGTAAAAGAAACTGTGACATTAGAACTTTCCTCACTGAATATTAATCTAATCACTTGCAACAGCGAGAAAGGAAATATTTTTTTTCATCTTGAAATTCTGGAAACTGACACGCAACAATTCAGCTTGAAACACTGCCTTCACACAACCATAATAATTAAAATATACACGATTGTTCCAGTGTATTGAACCGTATAATTTACATTTTTATAGTAAATCTTCCGGATTGATGCAAAAGAATAAAAATGGTTTGTTTGTTTTTTGTTTGTTGCTAATATTGTACTCCCTTCACAAGAAATGCTTTTCATTTTTCAGGCACTAATCTCAGCTGAGATTTTTTATTTTATATGTGAGGAATATTTATTAAAAATCATGGATGTTATGCTTTAATACTCCTGTCAAGGTTATCTAGGGAAAATAAGGGGAAATAATATTTTGGATACACAGGGAAAAGAATGAAGAGTTAATTCTTTAGCATGGCCTTAAATGTACATATTATATTCAAGTTTGTGTACAAGTTTTCACTTATAATAAAAGATAAAAGTATACAAATATTTGAACTCTCTTTCAATATTTGAAATATTTAAGCATATTTAAAAAAAAATACAAATTAAAAACTTCTGAATCATCCGCGACAGTGCAATCTATATATATTTAAGTTGCTAAGCCGACTTTTTGGGCAGTCCGTGAGAAAAAACTACTGCATCAATTTACTTCATTTTGGTCTCAAACGAAAGATTGTGATCTGTAGATTTGTCAAATTTTGTTTTTGTAACCTCATTTTCTATTAATGAGCGACAATTTACAATTAAAAATTGATTTCTGCGCATGCTCAGTGGCATGTTTTAATCTGGCTTTAGAAACTCACTGTTTCTGCGCATGCTCAGTGACATGTTTTAATGATAAATACGTTTATTCCGAGGAGTCTGTCTAGATCTCTCTCTGCCATTTTTATTTTTATGATAATAATGTTTGTGAAATATAAGATTAAACATAATGGAAATTGTTTATTTCGCGATGTTTAATGAGCGATAATTTACAATTTAAAAAAAATTACTTTCAGCGCATTCTCAGTGACATTTTTAAATCTGGCTTTAGATACTCGCTAAGCACGAGGCCGCTTAAACACATTAATTTGTTTCTGCGCAGTATTATGATTTTCACCATTTGGCAACGATGTGTTGAGTATAATTTGTGTATTAGTGCATTTATTTACTATCTAGCCGTCATGTTTTGACGGGTACCAACTAGTAAAAATTAAGTTATAAAACTGCCTTCATGGGGATTATTATGAAATGTTATTTTAACAGTTTTACAGCAAATTATCCGAAATTTCCTACGTATTTTATATTAAAAAATAAAATGATTGAAATATTAAAGGGTAAATATTTATATAGAAGGTCCTTCGCATTTTGCGGAAACGATTTTGATAGACTTTTAGGCCATCCGCACACGGAGCGACTCAAAGGAAACTGAAGTGGTTAGCGACTGAAATTGCTTATCGGTTGCAAACTCGTAAGTGATGCGGCTCCGCACACAGGCCGACTCAAAAGTGATTCAAATCAATAGTTTGCGACCTGTCATGGAAGGAAGAACATCATTATACCGGGCATTATTTTTAGCTAAATTATTATCAGAAATTATTTTTTTTTTAAATCGTCACAATAGATTGTCTTTGATCAATCGTTTAAAAATGGACTGTATATATGGGCGCACATATTCCATACAACAAAAAACGTTAGAATTTCATTTCATCGCTAGGCAGAAGTCACGTGACTCGTGTACATCATTTGGCAGCTTGCCAAAAGAGCGGCTGTAATATAGATTGTGTAATAACACGCACAACGCAAGAGAAACTGGCGAGTGAAGTTGCTAGCGACTCGACACGTTGAGTTGCCTGCGACTGATTACAAACGCGTTGCTGACAGGTTTATAACAAGTTGCGCGGTGTGCGTGGCTCCATTCAATTACATAGGTTACGACTCATCACGGACTGGTTTGTGATTGGAGTCGGTTATCAGTTTCTTTTGAGTTGCTCCGTGTGCGGACGGCCTTAGACTTCCAAGAAGCACACATCGGGCCCGACCTGGCAAAAACCCAACTGGGATAACCCCGACGGTGCGGATGGACTCGCAGCAAGCAACTACCCCGCGCACGACCCAGACAAGCCCCCCCCCCCCCGCAACCACCACCCACAGTACACACCCCACAAAGCCAGAGACACAGACGGACTCCATGCAGAACAGACGGATAAGCCAATGAAAAGATCTGAATTTAGAAGACGTAAAAGCTTTGCCGGAGGACACTCAAAAGGCCAACCTTCAAGAGGACGTAACTAAAAAGAGAAGGAGGCAAAGAAACCCAAACGAACGACTGCACATAATTAATGGCTGCGAGCGAGGACGCGAAAACCTTAAAGAACTAAAGATGAGTCACCAAAATTACTGGCAGTGGACTCAAAAAATTAAAAAAAAAGACGGCATTCTTTGCAAATCCCAGATAGGAGACGACTTGGCCTAAATTGGGAATGGTCACTTTTGAGAGGGAACAGTCGCAACCCTGGGCGCAGAACCAGCAACATGGTAAAAACCTCATCGTTGCTGTGCAACTCACCCTGCGAAACCTTCGTGAGCCGGCGTGTCCTGTGTTCGCCAAAAGGCACCACCCCAATGACGAGGACCGTGACCTCTAGGGTTGGATCAACTCAAGGAAGGCCCAGCTTACCTAACAAGACTGCAGTAGATAGGTCAGAATCCGAGGACAAGACCAAATCTCCTGACTTACGCAGGCCCCGTGCCATTTCGCTCATCATTGCAGTAGACATTTAGACTTCCTTGTAAGTTTTTGTATAAATGCCGCATTTTTTTCGGCGATTTACTTCTAGCTGATAGCCGTGGTTCTTGACAATAGCTTTAGCTCGAATTTTCCATGAAAGTAAACTTTTTCTTAGTACTGTCATGTCAATTTTACCCCATTCCTCTTGGACCGTTTTCCAAAGTCCGTTCAGTGTTCTCGGATGCCGTTTTACCAAGGCCTGTTATTAATAAACCGAAAGTACAAAAGTCCTTGCGAAGCAGGTGACTTTACAGGTAGCGTCAGGTGAGTACAGAAGCGTCGTACAGAGTACAGCGCAGTACAGAAGCGTCAGGTGATTTTACAGGTATTTCATTAAATGGGATACACTTTATTCTTGTTTCTGATTCCTTCTTTTCTGAATAAGCGGCAGTTGATTTAGACGTGTGACTAGAGGCTTTGTCCATATGAAGTCCACAGAAAATAAATAAATAAATAATACAATTTAGGACAATAGATTGTACTGAAATCCTTTAACAAAAATTACAAGAACTTATATAAAATACTTTCATGAAATAAATTTTCGCATGTATTTACGAATTTTATTAATCTTATATTCCGATGCACGAGAAATAAGGAAGTTACAAATTATTAGAATCAATAATGATCTTGACGGGTTCTTGGGGATTTTCTGTTAAATCGGAATACTGAAAATATTTATTTTTCTAAGAACAGCTATTACAAATATTAAGGTTAGTTTACTTTATATTACAAAGGTGGCCAGATTGTCCAATTAATGTTCAATGTATATTAAATCAAAGTGGAATCTTTATCAGAAACATGTAAAATAAAAGTTCATATAAATATTTACTCTTTCTTCTTTAGTTCATTTATTAAAAGATGTAAGTACCAAGCAGCAGAATAGAATATATTAGTACAATTTCAAAAATAGGCATGGGGTTCAGTACAGAGTTACACTGGAGGACTACAATGGAAATCGCAAAATAGAGTTTTGTTTTTTTAATGTGAGACTTGCGATGGATGCTTAGAATACAAATGTTTGATATCAGGCGTACTCCTAAGATGTAACGTGAAAGCAGCTAATTCATGCTCAGGAACGAGTGCATTGAGTCATCGACAATCTGTCGGGCATGAGAGTCATTAATTCAACTCTATATTTATTTTAAGTGGGCCCTACTAATATGTTTTTATGTTTCAGAGGTGTATTAAAGCTGGTGCTGGGGATTTTTGTGAACACTTTGCTTTCTACAAAGCTGTTGGCAGAGATACTACGAGTTTCGATGGAGAATTGGAGGCAGTTTTTATTGCTTTGAAGCAAATTATGGTGTTGAAACAAAAATTCAATAGTGTAGTCATTCTGTCCGATTCCAAGTCGGCTCTTCAGGACATATCCAACAATACAGTTTGCAATTGTAAACGCCTTTCCGAATGTAGGTCTCTTTTGAGGTCACTTGCCGATTTTGTTGTGTTACAGTGGGTTCCCTCCCATTGCGGAGTGGAAGGTAATGAAAGAGCTGATTTCCTCGCAAAGAAATGTAACACTTTTCTGCAGAGGACAAATAATCCTTTGACTTTTCATTCAGCTAAACTTCTCATTAAAATGGAATTTGAGAAACTATTTAAAGTGGACATACCTATATTAGTTAGGGGAAAGGCCTGGAAACGTCTCTGTAATAGTGGAACGCCGATCCCGGACCTTCCACGTAGCTCTGCTGTTGCCACCTTAAGTCTTTTAACAGGACTCGATTGTCTGAATGCCCCTCTTTTTAAAATTGGACTAAAGACTCCCCGGCCTGCTGTCTCTGTAATTCTGGACGCTCGATGGACAGTTGCCACATTGACACGTGCCCTGCACTTAATAGTTTTAAATATGCTTTTGAGAAATATTGGGAAGCCAGAAGTTTAATGACTCAGTTGTTAAAGTCTGGAATTTGTGATAAGTAACTAATATTTTTTTTGTTTGTTTATCCCCAAAAATATCTCGGGAGATCCTTGGCCTATCTCACAGTTGTGCTTGGTAGCAAACAGTTACTGCTTCCCCATTGACCTGAACCGAATATGAAATCGTTCGTACAGAGGCTGTTCGCACATTTTTTAGACGATTTTGGTAAGCGGTAATAAAAATTCGTTTTCTGCAAAAGAAATAATTGCAATTGTACTATGCTTTTAAAAGTCAAAATTAGCGTCTGCGGCTTGAAAGTTTTGTTTTTATTCAAAATGGCATTTTTAACAAAGCAGTGGTTCGAAGGCTACATTTATGCTCTTTCCGAAGAGAAATATGCACACTACGTTATCCAAAAACGATGTGAGAGTCATGGTTTTGTGATATCTAAAGCGTCGATAGGTAATATCGTCAACAAGAAAGGAAAAAAACGTCAAATTGGAGCCTCAAGTGGGACAAAAATTCCAAACAAGTATCCAAGGAAAAAACGGACATCTTTGACTATTGCAAAGGTACGTTGTTTAATGTTAAAAGAAAATCCCCCTAGTCAAAGGACAGTTGCAAAATCATTAAAATGCTCGGTGTCCACTGTAAACAAAATGATAAACGTTGATTTAAATCTTTAGAAAGCGAAAAAACGCAATGTGCATCGTCTTCTTCCAAATCATATCGCTGAACGCAGGACACGCTGCAGAATTCTATATGAGAAGCACTTATCCAAAGAAAAATGGAAAACAATTGTCACAATAGATGAATCATGGGTGTATTTAAATGATTGCAACAAAAAAAAGATCCATTTATTATCATAAAAGGGGAGAAAAAGATTTAAGTACATGGTTCAAAGAATCGAAAGAAAGTTTTTCTAAGGGATTCATGATTGTTGCTGGTTTTTCTTATAATGGCTAGTTAAAAATAAAGAGAGTGGAAAAAATGTCAAGATTAACTCCAAATACTCTCAGGAACATATTTTATCGCCAACTTTTCAGAATGAAATACCATCGCTTTACCCACAGTGCCATCAATCTGTGAGACTCCATCAGGACAAAGCTAGCAGTCACACATAAAAATCTACTGCAAATTTCCTAAAAGAAATGGAACATAAAACTGGTATCAAGGCCATACCCTTCCCTGATATCCCTACTAAATCTCCCGATGTATCACCTATGGATTTTTGTGCTTTCGGACTTTTAAAATCTGCATTATCCAAACGTCGTCCCAAAACCCTTACAGGACTCTGGAAAGCTGTTCAGGAGGAATGGGATAGAATACCTCTTCTGACACTTCAAAAGGCATTATTATCCTGGAAATTGCGGTGTCGAAAGATAGTTCAGAATAAGGGATGTCAAATAAAACATTTAAAACACAAGAATTTTATGTAATTTAGTTTTGTGAATACAATATACATCGTCTAAAAAATGTGTGAACAGCCTCTGTAGTTTTACACCTGGTCTGTTTGAACCAGGAAACCATACCACCTGACCATAGAAACTTTAGTCATTCCATTTCAGAAGAGTTATGACATAACTTTCTCGTAAATTATAATACCTCAAGATCTCCAAAACTGGAAAAAGTTAGTTCAACCACTTTCATTCCTAATTTTTCAAAACATTTCCAGTTCCATTTACACGGCTGGCCGACAGATTGAGCAAGAACAGCACGCTTTGTTTTTCTTGAAATATAACTCTCACCAGAATTTCGTTGTTTCTTGCATTTACTATTAACAATCCACTTTTCTGTAAGTCTTTGCATTTTTCCTTGATGTATTTTCACTTTCCACTTTAAATAACCATACACGTAGTCACTATTATAACGTATTATGATAAGAAAGAAGTAACTTAGGCAATATGAGGAAGAGAGCGATCTAATGACATTAAAATACCGACTCAAATTGAGTATGCAACGAATAAAATTCATAGATATGACGTCATGACATGTTGTGTAAGTATGACTAAACACTGTGGAGAAAGGGCAAACCTTAGTTTAAGAACGTGCTGGGGTGTGGCGCAGTACTGTAAAGTGAATGAAAGAGTATATATTCGCCCTTGCTCCTCCAACAGTGTAACAATAAGTTTTCAGCTAAATCCATGCAGTCAGTACATTAAGTGCTATTTACAAGATACTAAGGACGAATATAGACGTAAAAGGTGTTCTTAACAGTAACATATTTCCACAACACATTAACAGTACACAACACACGCTTAACAGTAACATATTTAGCATATATATACATATAACAGTAACATATTTCCGTTAAAAAAATCGTTATTTTTAATTCGCCTTTTCCTCTCCGAGCTCCTTATATGTACGTATATTAATTTCGTGCGATATTTTGCAATTAGACGTATCAATGTAAAACTTTAACTTTTGATACCAATTTTTAAGGTCCATGTCCCAGTTTTTATGGTCCGCATAAATTTGTTCACACCATAACCGAAAATAAAATTCGGTAAAAATAAGAAAATAAAATTCGGTTTATTAGGAAGTTTACGGTATAAATAATGAAATGGGAAAATAGAAAGTATCCACGTTCTGTCTTTTCATCATAATGAACGCAGTCTTTGATCTGCTTTTAGAAGAAAAAAATGACATCGTAAATAATTAATAACGAGAATGACTTTTTTTTCTCTCTGTCTGACGGTGAGTTGTAAAAGGTGGTTTTGAAATATTACATCAAGACGAATGTCGTTTTTGCAATACAAGTTTGTTTAATACACGTAACGCCAAAATAACACCACAATGACTCCCTCCATGCCCCAGTAGCGCCGGTTATCAGGGAGTTGAGGGTGATTTCCATCCGTAAAAGAAATTGCAGTTGCGAAATTACTCTGCTTGAGTAATCACTACGAAGCACTGACGAAATGAAGAAATCGCTTGTTTGTGTGCATGCATTCGTACGCATTTATATGAAGGGCACTAGATTTTCTGCTCACACACGGATATGCGTACTGTAAATTACTGAAAAAACAAGCTGTATCAAACTTTCAAATGAAGTTCCCAGAAAATCACGGTAGAGGAAATGTTAATTCAGTATCAGGTGGAGAAATGCTGCTAAGAAAAGTTATATATGTCCTTTCAAACATTAACTTTTTAATTAACTTGTTATATGTAGTTCTCGGTGCACTGGTTTTCTAGGCCTAGATTAGAGCGCAAATTCTGATGAGGAGAAACTACTATTTCCTTTTCCTTTAATCTATTTTGTATAAACTGTATTTATATGCTTTCTTACTTGTACTAGCTGAATACCCGTGCTTCGCTACGGAGTACATTTTAGGATAATTACAATGAAATAATAATGAAATTGCTCTTTAGAGGATTTCCCTATCAACAATATTTTTTGTTTCTTCTTTGGGTGGAACTAATATTACCAGGCTCATCCGCGAACTTGCGCGTGAGCAAGCTACGTAAAACTGACCGGGAGAGAAACAAGTTTCTTTTAAATCTACGCCTGCGTAGTTTAAAGTTTGGCTTTGAGACTTATTTATGGTCATGGCGAAGCATACTTTGAGGGGAAATTGCAGTCTCTTAAAGTCAAAGGGGAGATCATTGGGTATTAGAGGAAGGCGTGGCACGAACACTTTTTCTCCTTGAGCACACCTGGTTAAAATAAGGGCTTCGATTAAATTTTTATGCAGGGCTTTGACTTGCAGTCTAGTGCCATTAAACAATTTCGGTGGTTTTAAATTCCGAAGGAGCATTACGGGTGTGCCCTTCCGCAAAAAGACCTTATGGTATGGAAGATCCGGGGGTTTAAGAGAATTTAAAAACTACCGGATAATTTACGGCCTCATCTGAATTACAGACTGTGTCTATCGACTGTCAAAATTTCAGCCCTTTAGGTCCAGCGGTTTGGTCTGTGCGAGGTCTGTCAGTCAGACACGGGACTGTTTTATATATAGGTTTAATTTAATATCCATAAAACATGCTAATTTAAATTAAATTCTTAAAAAACATCTATCTCAATTAGTCTAGTGGTTAAATTTTATCCTTTACTGTATTTTAATATGTTTGTCAATTTATTTCGTTGTTATGTACGTGACGCAAAATGAATTTAAAGTATCAAAAATGGAAAAGAAATCTCGTGATCAGCATTTAATAAATTAAATTCTAAAGACTAATCTTTAAAAATTCACCAAAAATCAGAAAATGCAGGCAAAGATTGGAAAAAAATTTCATTTTAAAGGAATTTTTATGATCTTTCTCGTGATATAAATTTTATAACCCTCAAATTATTATTTTAAATGCAAACTTTAAAAAATGTTATTAAAATTAAAAATTTAATTTAAAAAAATTCAAGAAGAAATTTTCAAAAATGTTTCTCAGTGCACTCCTACACTATAAAGAAGAATCGCCGTGCAAAATTTCAGTCTTTTAGGTCCAGCGGTTTGGTCTGTGCGCTATCTGTCAGTTAGTCACGGAACTGTTTTATATATATAAATAAGCACGCTCATGGGGAAACACACAGATTTTACGTCTTTCAAAAATAAATACTATGTTGTTGTTACTTGTGCCCCCCGGCTAGGCTTTCCAGACCAGGTCCATATAGGCTTGCGATCTGAGGGGTGCTACTCGGGTTTCCAATGGCACCACAAGGATCGGAGTCTGATGTAGCCAGATCCCACCTCAATTTTGACAGTGCACCCCTCAGGGGCGACATCTTGTGGACTCGTAGCCTCCCTCTCTGACATCATAATAGGACTTTCCGGTCTACAGATTTAACGTGCACATTAGGGTGGGTCGTAAAAACCTTTTTTTCATTTTCGATGATGGGTAATGCGGAAAAGTGCCATTGGTGGCACTAAGTTGGCACAAAAAAAATTGAGATTTTTAGGACAACTCCTTGATTTACCGCAAATGTCTTGAAGTTTTGATAAAACGCTGATTTTGGAACTTTTTTAGCAAAATTTTTCAAGGTGTGAAATTAAAATTATTTTCGTTGTTATTACTTGTTTAGTCATATTTAGTGTACCAAATGCCTAAATAAGCTCTGGTTATGTATTATAGAAGGTCGTTCTCTCCTTATGAAAATGGTTTTTGTCGTTTGCATTTTGAGATAAAAATTTGGTAACTTCAGAATAATCGTCTCCTAGTGTTTTGTTTTGATTGGAATGTAAAATAAAAGAATTATTTTGAAAATGGTTCCTAAAATTGATAGATGGCTCGAAGGTTACGTAACTGCACTTTCCGAGGAGAAATATTCGTATCAACAAATTATAAAGCGGTGCAAAAATCGCGGTTATGGCATTTTTTAAAAAAAGGTATTTATAATATATTAAATTTGAAAGGGAAAAAAAGGTCTAACTGAAAGAAAAAATGAAAACATGACCGCGAAACCTCATCCTAAGACTGTACGAACGCAGGTAAATATCAAGAAAGTGAAGTCTCTGATCCTGAAAGATAATCCGCCGACTCAAAGATCCATTGCATCGAAAATATGAATGTCTTCTAGCACTGCAAGTAAAATCATTCATAAAGATTTGAAGTTAAAAAAGATGTTTAAACCTAAAGGTCATCTGCTTTTGCCAAAACATATTGCTGATATTAACACAAATTGTAGAAAATTATAGGATAAAAACCTAGCTGCTGAAAAATGGAAATTTGTGGTAACACACGATGAGGCATGGGTCTATTTAAGTGGCTGTAATAAAAAAAAAGATCAATTTTCTATTGCTCAACTGACGGGAAAGACCGTACCAAATGGGTTCATCAGTGTACAGAAAAGTTCCCAAAGGGATCTATGATAGTTGCAGGATTTTTTTACAACGGCAAATTAAAACCCCCAAAAAGTCTCAAGCAAAGTCAAAATTAATTCACTCTACTACCAGCAGAATATTCTTGAAGAAGAAATTCCAGCCTTATATGGAAAGGACATTGATAAAGTTGAGCTTCATATGGACAAAACCTCTAGTCCCACGTTTAAATCAACTGCTGCTCATTTAGCAAAGAAAGAATCAGAAACAGGAATAAAGTGTATCCCATTTAATGAAATACCTGTAAAATCACCTGGTGCTTCTCCAATGGGTATTTGCGCTTTCGGTTTATTAAATAGAGCCTTAGGATAACGGTATCAACGAATACTGAACGGAATTTGGAAAACGGTCCAAGAGGAATGGGGTAAAATTGACATGACAATACTAAGAAAAAGTTTAATTTCATGGAAAATTTGAGCTATTGTCAAGAACCATGGCTATCAGATAGAAGCAAGTCGCCGCAAAAATACGGCATTTATACATAAAACTAAACTATCAAAATCTTTTCCATAAAGTGCGAACTACCCTCTGTATTTAGGTGCTATGTGCTTTGAAAATGTACAGCTTTTAGCTTGTTTTGCGTTCGGGAACAACGCGAAACAACCCAGAACTCACCACGAGGAGGTTGCTGTACTGAGAGTTCCGCCCACCCACTGAATGTTGTATTCAGAATGAGTATCTTTTTAAGCTATAAAATTCTTCTTTGAAATGAATTTTGGAATCATTTTTCGTGATTACAACTTTGCACTGATGAAAGCATCTCTTCTTTAATTCCCACATATCTTTGATGCAACTTCCGTTACAATT
This sequence comes from Dolomedes plantarius, assembly GCA_907164885.2. Classification (NCBI taxonomy): domain Eukaryota; kingdom Metazoa; phylum Arthropoda; class Arachnida; order Araneae; family Dolomedidae; genus Dolomedes; species Dolomedes plantarius. Next base: position 99,999,572 of record OU015498.1, on the reverse strand, counting down.
TTAACGTTCATTCCACAGCCTGAGAGTGACTTGGAAAGCAGACTAATCATTCATCTAACTTGGATCCTAAATTTATGCTGTCTCGAATTTCTTCTGATGAAAGACTTTTGAGGATTGGAGGCTCTCTGATTTCGGTGGAGACCCAATCGATGCACTCATAGTACTCCGTTGTCCTAAAGTTCAGCTTTGGAACCTGGAACTCTCGCACTCTGTTGATCTTTTTCTTCTTTGAACTGCGGCATCTTTTAATTCTTCTCCATGCTAATCTTTTAATATCTTGGTTATCTTCAGTTGCCATTACTACCAGTAAATTCTCGGGATGGGTATAGTATCCATTTGTTTGAACCACTGAGTGCACTATCTTCTTTAGCTCATTCCAGAGAAAAGTTGAGAGTTGAATAATCTGCCACACATTTCTAGGTCTGTCTGAGCAATCTGGCCGTTTGCTTATGCCAAACCATATTGGCGCATAAACTCGTATTACGTACTGCGCGAGATCTTTCAGAGTTTCGTCAGGATTTGAAGTACAAGCATAAAATTCTGCAAGAAGTTGGGATCCATATCGATTGCACAATCGGGCCTGGCTTTCTGTTTTGAAGTCTACTTTTGATCTGAGCTCAGATCATCAGTGTTTTGCATTTCTGATTTTCCTGCGACAGGAATAGGCTCGAACGAAACAACACATAGATTTTTGCACCCCATTAATCTATCTCCGATTGGGCCGGAAAAGGTCTTAGGTCCCGTGGTTCCTCCGTCTAATTAAGACAGTAGATGTCTAAATGGGAGCTCGCTCGTATGAAGAATACAAACAAAATGTTGCAGTTTTCTTCTTAATTTGTCCTCAAAACAGACAATGGCACAGTTGCTTTTTCCTGTTTTAACAGCGGTGCCATCACACCCGACTGCTATCAGTTCAGAAATATCCACTTTGTTCTGGCTTCAAAAAATATGTAATGATTTCACTATTTCTTCTCTGTGACCGGAACGAGGTGTCAAGTGCCACAAATATTCCGAACCAGGTTTCGACAACGCAGTGATATGGTTGTCGTGACCTTGTGGTTAACTAACTCGTTTATGGCTTCCATGGACACAGAAACCACTCTTTCCTTATATATAGATCTCTTGTTTATTCACAGGTATATACAGCAACTATGATACAAAATTTTCTAAACAAGACACAATCATCACTCGAAAACCAGAGAGAGAAAGAGTCATAACAATTCAATCTTAAGTCCAGCATAGAGACGGCAAGCAAGTCTCAATCACAGCTCATCTCTCCGTTCATAGTAATCTCGCAGTTCATGGCGATTCTCTCACCTCCGTTCTTTCTTCTTTTTATATCCTCTCTTTCAGAAATTCTAGAAGCTTCTAGAGAATCCAACCACAGCGGGGAAAAACGAGTCTGCGATTTTCCAGTTCACTTGTGTGTCCGCACATCTGGTGTCGCAGGGATCTGCGGTGGCTGTCATTAGTTTACCTTAAATGGAATTGTCCATTAACGACTTCTTTAACGACTTGTTAACGACCCTGTCAATCTTACTGAAAATGGTTGCATTTGGGAAGGCGTTTTCCACTTAAAATTGAGTCCAGCCCCACGACGTGTGTGGGCCTCCCAATGGTCTACGTCTTTCTGTCGATGCCGCTTGTCCCCTTTTTTTCTATGAAGATCGTTTTATCTTTTCTACCATCAAAGAATGTGCTTTTAATTTTTTTTCCTTCAAGGTCTTCTTCCTCCTGTATCTTCATTGGTTTTATCCAGAAACTGTAAACAAACACCATCCCACCCCCTCTCCACCAGTCTCCCCTTTCCACACTTGCTGTCAAGGCGTAACGCGGTCCGTCACCCAAAAATATGAGACATCGACGTTCCGAAAAGAACAAAAGAAGGAACAGCAAGGAACATAAAAATACAAAAGAGGAAAACCGGTGGAAGATTCAACCAAAACTTATAACTTTTGCCCACTTATACGCGAAAAGGATATAAAAATTGGCTTATTTAGAAGGAACATAGAAATTAAATAATATATTCATAAGAGCTTATTTAGACATTTCGCACACTTAACATGACTATACAAGTAAAGACTACCAAAATAAATTAAATTTAACATCTTAAAAAGTTTTGCTAAAAAAGTTTCAAAATCAGTGTTTTATCAAAACTTCAAGACATTTGCAGCAAATCAAGGAGTTGTCCTAAAAATCTCAATTTTTTGGGGTCAATTTAGTGCCACCATTGGCACCTTTTCCGCACTACCTATCATCGAAAATCGAAAAAAAGTTTTTTTCGTTCCACACTAGTGCACATATCCGGCGAAGATATTTCATCATCTTCCTTGGGATTCGAACCGAGCACTCCCAGTTCCAATTCCAACGCGCTATTACTAGGCTACCTCGGGCCCGAGCAATACTATAATTATACTAGCTGCTTTATATATGTGCATCATGCAACACTACTTCATGAAAAATGTTAGAATCAAATGATTTGGAAATTTTTTAAAACATTAACGTGTAATTGGAATATATCGATTCACTGATAAAATACCTGGAAAAAAAATCCTGTTCCAAAGTGTTAGGCTAGCCCCCCCCCCCCCCTTCATCGGAGGAGTATAATTTCCCCACCTCGTGGTGCTTGCGCAAAATTAAGTCGTGAGAAATGTAATTTAAGAAACGAAAGCTTCCCTGGCATTGTTTAGATAATTCATTTGCTGTAACACCGGTCTTGAAGTTAGGAGAACAGTGTTCGATCCCTGTTCTGGCAGAGAGTCATTAAATTCTTTCTAAATAGTTCAGTTTGCGAGGTAAAATAGCTATGGTAGGATAAATTGTAAGTTCTTTCTCCCTCCCCCCCCCCTCAAAAAAAGAGGAATAAAAATAAATAAATAATTAAAAGGACACTCAGGAACGATAAAAAAATAAGTTAAAAACGCATGAAGCACATCTTAAACGTATTTACACAACCGGTTTTTTCGACTGTTAAGTGGAAAACTAGTTACAAATAGAGTGATAGAAAACTACACTATCTACCAATAATTATTTGGACACCTGTGATAGAAAAGAAAAACAAAATTTATTCATATTCAATAGTTGGTAGAGCCTCCACGAGAGGCAATTACATCCTCAACCCTCCAGGGTATGCTTTTCACAAGTCCTTGTATGACGGCTAGTGGTATTTTCTTCCTCTCGGCTTGAAGACATGTAAGTTCCTTCACCGATTTTGGACGGTTGTTGCACCCCTTAATTCGGCGATCCAACTCGTCTCAGAGGTTCTCGATAGGGTTCAGGTCTGGGCTCTGGACAGGCCAATCCATTCAGTTAACCCCATTGTCACAATACCAATCTATGGTGGATCTCGCGACATGACAGCTGGCGATGTCGTCCTGGAAGTAACATGGGTCCAACCCATAAAACTGCCACAACGTAGGAAGCACACTGCCATCTAAAATAGTGCAGCAGGCGTTGGCGTTGAGCTTATCATGAATTGGGACCAAGGGTCCCAATCCATACCAGGAGAAACACTCCCAGAACATAATTCCACCTCCGCCAAACTTTACTGTGGGCACAATGCATTCTGGCAGGATGCGTTCTGCAGGCAGACACCAGACCCAGACGCTGCCATCCGAACGGTAGAGGGTGAACCCTGATTCGTCGCTCCAGAGAACCCGTTTCCACTGATCTACGGTCCGCTTTCGACGTGCTTTGCACTCCATTAACCGAGTAGCGCGGTTGGACTTTGTAATCAAACGCTTATGGGCGGCAGCACGACCAATGAAAACCAAGCAGATGTGCTTTCTTACTCATGGTGTTCATCGAAACAGCACTCCTGGACGCCTGTTGAAACTCCTGGAGTATGTGGGCCATCGGTTGGGTGCGGTTCTTCCGAATTTCTCTGCACAGCATCTGTTGGTCTGTATCTCCAAGTTTCGTGGGTCTGCCGACTCGGGGCACATTCCGACAATCACCGCTTACCTCCCACTTCTGAATCACATAAGCCACTGTCGATTTTAGATAATTCAGCTCACTAGATATGTTTCTTAAGGACCGGCCATTTCTGTGATTTTCGACGATTACACCTTTCTGGAAATCAGATAACTCTGCACTTCGTGGCATCTTGCATGCGACTAATGCCAATGTTTTTTCCTACACGATATTTAACGGCGGAGGACGTGACTTATATCAGGACCGCAGATATCGTCATTTGCGTGGGTGTCAAAATACTTATTGGTAGATAGTGTATGAGAGTAAAAAAACAAAGGTTTGTGCCATGAGGTTTAATCCATGAAGTTTAATTCTTGAGGATACTTTTGGGGACGCTATATTGATGTAAAGGGTGATAAAGGTTTATTTGATCAATAGGTAAAGGAGGGGACGATTTCCAAAAATCTAGAGGTGGGAATAAGAAAATTATGGTCTAAACGTCCCCTTAAAAAAATTCTAGGTTACATATAGAACTCTGTCGGGATTAGAATTATTTTCACTTTGATTAATTTCTAATACGGTCTCAATGTTGCAAATTGTGCGATATTTAACTAATATGTGAAATTTGAGCCTCGCTGCATATGTAATAGAGGGCATATTTCTTTGAGCAACGTCCCATGTTTGAATTTGAATTTTAGTAATAATTTCAAAGTACTCTAATTAAGGATGAATGTTAAAAGGAAAAATGGCATCAAAACTAATGAAAAAACGTAAGGTTTTTCTATTCCTCTAAGGATGAAAGTTTTGGAACTGATTTGATAGTTCTTAATCAGGCAGAGAGTATTAGGTATAATTATCCACAAGAATAATTCCCAAATTCTATTTTTGTTGTAAATATTAAGGAGCTGTGTGTTTTTGTTATGATGAATATATCTAATTTACAAGGATATCCTCATTTTCAAAAATTCTGAAATTAATAAACTGTTGTATTAATTACAGCTTTGGCATGGAATCGATACAACTGCTTAAGAATTTAAGAAATTACAATTTATATTATTTTTAATATCTCAAACTTATGATTAAATTTTTCACTCTCTTTTCTTTTCAGATAGAAGGAGAATTATAAAATTTTTATCTCTAGACGACCAGTACAAAAAAATTAAAATGCTTCAAGTAATGAATCAATAATATTTCCTCCGATTACAAATAATCATCGGATTAATAGAATGTGCTCGTATGCTATAGCTTGCATTATTACTTTAATGCTGTTTAGTGAGAATCACGGCCGACTTCATCGCAGAAGCCACTTGTTGCGTCGACAGAATGGACAGATGTTTCAGAATCCGAATCGGATGGTCCAGGGATTTTTTCCGATGCAACCACCAGCCTCACAGTTTTCGCCCGCTTATCAGCCTCCTTTGGCTTCAAATTCTGTACTTTCACCTTTTCCTTACGCTATGATGCCACCAACGTTCATGTACACTCCTGGATTGGTCGCATTTTCAGGAGGTAACCCTAATCCTGTAATTTACGAACCGCAAGTAGTGAATTCGACAACAGTACCTTCTCTACCGCAACCTCAGTATCAAAATTCAAACTTCCAAAATGCAACTCAGTATCAAAATCAACCAGCTATTAGCGTTAAACGCAGAAGGAAGAATGTGCCAGACAACAAAAATACGGTAAAAGAGCTTCTGGAAAAAGGAAAGAAGATATTACAGATGCCCACTATGGATAAGACTTTAGGAAAAAAGAATTTTTTGTTTAATCCAAATGATTCTTTTGGAGATGATTACGAAACAGATAGTAATGCAACTATCATCTCCATTCCCAAAGGAGTACAGTTAAAATACATGACGGAACACGACAAGAACAATGTTCAAAAAGTAGTAAATATTTCCAGCACCCAAAGAACTTTGCCCGTTGACAATAACACTCAAATCGAGAATGTTGTGGAGATGCAGATGGAGAAGAAAGTAGAGGATGAGAAAGGGGACAACAAGGGGTCCGAACAAGTCCGAATTGTCGAAACAGAACTTGTGAAACCACTTGTTAAGAAGAAATGGGATAATTTGACTCACGGAAAGCGAGATCGACGTTTTCGTCACTGGAAGTTTGCAATGCATCGCAGAAGCAAGAGAAGTGAAACAGATTCTGAAGTTTTGAGATCTGCTTCCATCTATAACAAAATGGCTAGGAAGTATTTATCGGATCTCAAAAGAAAAGAAAGAATGGTCGAAAGAAACGACTTCTTGAATCGACAAGAAGCCTCAAATTCCAGGGAATCTGAATTTGGAGGTATAGTAAGCAAAGCGAAAGAACTGACCGGAAAACCGTCGAAGGACGATTCGGGGTATGACACTGATGAGATGGGAGATTTCTTGAAACATTTTCTAGATCGTCTGAAAAGGTTTAGAAAAATTCGGGAAAATATTGGAGACAAAGTCAAGAGCAGGAAGTTTTCAAACGACAGTGACAAGGGGTATGGCCTAAAACAACAAGTAAAACATATTAAGAAAAATAAACATCACGAATACCCCGAACACATGAAGATGGTTATGAATTTGAACATGACATGGGACGCTAAAAGGAAAGATCATTTAGAAAGATCTCCAAATGAACAAGAAAAGACCATAAATAGTGTTGCAAGTTTGGGAACAACAGATAATCCCGTTGAACCAACAACGCATCAAATGGCATTGAACATATTGTTTATAAATGATGGGAAAGGAACTGATGCTAGATTTCTGACCGTAATGCTCTTGCTATCAGTTGTGATATTCTTACTGCCTGTTTTAGCATGGACATTGCCTAAAGTATACTGGACAGCACGACTGGCCCCTAGAAGCTCTGGAATAAGAACTTACAGATTTTATCCTGAAAGTGAAAATGAGAAAGCAAAAGGAATTGGCAACTTTCGTAGACAGTGTGGGTGTACCGAGAATCATCCGCAGTTAGAGTGGCAATCTGAAAATGGCGACTGGCTTTCCGAAATGGAAATAGATTTCAAATAGTCCAATTAATCAGAAATCAGGAGGATTTTTAAAATGAAAAGAAATAAATAAATTTTTCTCGAATTGTTTTAGGTCGTAAAATTTAAATGATGCTCAAAATGTCACACAATAGAAAAACTTCTAGAATGAATATGACTTAACAGTAAAAATGATTAATTTCCGTAACATTTATCTGCTTAGTGTTCATATTTTTTATGCTTATTTGAAGGGCGTTTACTTAAAGCAAAAAATCAAAATACAAAACACTTAAAACAACATACATTAAATAAAAACTCACTTTTAAAAATTAGTACGTCTTATAAAATGTTCGCACATTAATAGCCTTATTAATTCGCAGAGATTCGGAGGTATTTTTAATAATAAAGCTAAGTAGAATTTTAATAAATTCTGTACAACTGCTACTAATTGAATTTTTTGTAAATTTCAGTAAAATTATTCTTAAGCAGTTTCTAGTTTTATTGGGATATATTGCTACCGTAACACTTCATGAGGCAGATTATACTATTTTTATAGTGATACATTGCTATAGCTTTGATGCTATACCAAATGGGGCAGTTTCTGTTGATATTGTGATACATTTCCTCCTCTATAGTGCAATACTATAAATAATGTCTATTGTGTAACTGTAATATATATTTGCTCAAGCGACAGAGTCTAATAGACCTGGTCTAGCATTTTCTAGAGCAGGGGGTTAACAACAACAACAAACTGTAATATATAGCTATCACTGTGGTAAATATTAACAGCAAATGTTAGAATTGAAAGAACAAAGTTCAAACTTTGATACTGTCAGAAAATTAGAATAGGCAAAGCTCCCGTTGTTAGACCTATTTACCACGATGCAGATGTCTAGCATAAAGAATATTTTTAGGGTAAACTCGAAGTACGTTGCAGTTATGTTATATTCAAACTTTAGTATTTAAAACTTTCAGTCATTTGAAAGAAGTATTGAACAATCGACGTCCACTGATATTTATAAAGTTTAAAATACTGGAAACACAATTTTAATACTAAATTATGCTTAAATTCTCTTACAATACATTGAAGATAATTCTTTAATAAGGATATTTTTGTTACCTGTTTAACTTGAAGTAGTTTTAAAAAATATTACATTATTATTGGGAAAATATAACAAAATAGAGAATGCAGAAAAAAGTAATAATATTGTGTAGAGTCAGACTCAGAGCTGTGTAAGTGCTTTGCAAACTGGAACTATTTGCAAACTATTTGCGTCTTATTCATACTTTTCTAATGATCATTTTAAAATTCGTGTTTATACTGCAGATGATTAACTTGGGAAATTAGGACATGTCTCTTAAAGACTGTATGTTACTTCCTACAAATTCTTCATCAATTTAAAATTCGTCAAGTGATTTTGAAATTTCGGTACTCTGGAGCCCACATCTCTTAGCTCCTTGCCAAAGAGTAAGCGCTTTGCGAACTTACTGCATTTTCTTCACATATTATTTACAGTCCTGTCATGTGTGATTATATGCACATTCATTTTCAATTGTGCATTTAAAGTAAATTTGAGTTTCAGTTATCACGTTTTGGGGATCCTCTAAATCTAGGTGTATTGAACAAATGCCCCCTTTGCCCGTGTGGTAATCAGACTTTGGGATTTCCGTTGGAGAAGGAAGTATAATGATATTCCCTTGCGAATCCCCTGTGATTTCCCCTGCGAAAAGAAGTATAATGATATTTCGAGGTACAGATATTCCTTGACTTCAGGGCCCGATTTAGAAAATTCTTGACTATAGGCACAACTCGGGATGGGGGCCCCCTAACACTGATGTGCACGTAAAATTTCCAAAGTTGGCACACAAAAAAAATTATCATGAATCATTGTGAAAGTACCATTTTACCAAGAATTGGCTATTTGAAGCGTAGAAGCCTAGAACATTATCAAATAACAAAAAAAAATACAACATATTAACTTCATCATTAAAACACCAATATAATGCAACCAGAAAAACTTATTATTCCCTTATATACACTATAACATACGTATGATGAACTATACATATTTTATAACTATACATATGATGAACCTATCAATCAAATTTGAAAGCATATATAAAAAAATTGCCATTAAAAAAGGTAAAACAAAAAAATTTGAATTGGGAATTTTTCCTTTTTAAAATAATATATATATATATATATATATATATATATATATATTTTTTTTTTTTTTGTTTTTTATTTTTTTTTTTGGGGGGGGGGGGGTCCCCAACATTCGGGGGCCCCTAGGCCCGGGCCTACTGGGCCTAATGGAAAATCAGGGCCTGCTTGACTTACGACTGAGATAGGGACAGATACATTGGTCGTAAGTTGAGTTGGTCGTAAGTCGAGATTCAAACATTTTTTTTTTTTTGTATATGTACATACATATATTTTTTACTTTCATACATACATACGTAATTTAAAATACATTGTATTTAGAAGACATAAATTATTCTTCCTCATCACTACTTATTATGTTAGTACAATCCATTGGTTCAGAATTTGCGACAGAAGATACATTGCAAGCTTTTTTTAACAAAGTTATCCAAGGTAGTTTGAACAGTTTGTGTCTTCTTTTCCTTGTCTATTGTCTGGTAGCAAGCCAGATTTTCCTGAATACGACGATTTACACTTGTGAATCTTTCTTCATTTGGATCCATTGCTTCTAATTGTTACAGTCCTTTATTAATATAATGAAAAGCCATTTCTGAAGCCAACGAAGGTTTATTTGATTTATCGTGTGGATATCGAAACTATTGCATCATATTTTTTAATAATTATGTTAATAATTATTAAAAAAGTATGTAAAAAAGTATGTTAATAATTATTTAATAAGTATGTACTGTACATTCGAGGAACAGTATTTTTAAGAAAAATAATAATTCTTTTTAAATTTAAAAATTTCAGTCGTAAGTGCGAGCGGTCGCAAGTCGAGGAATACCTGTGCTTGTGATGGACTTAATGATGTCCAGCATTCAGCTTGGCATCAGGGTCGTAGCTAATGTAACAAGCTTCTTTACGTGATTTCTATGCACTCTGTACCGCGTCCCACCTCCCCACTCAAAGATAATTAGATGTTAAAGCTATTTAATTAATATTTTTTAACCGGTGAGTTGTTACCCCACCCGGGGGGAAAGTGACCCGTCTGCATCCTCGCTATCATGTCTCTACCTGAGACCATTAATAACTATTATTTCGAAATTCACGGAACTTCGTCTTTGGTATGAGTATACAAAATGTCTTCAAAAATAATTAAATAAAATGGATTCTTCGGAAAGGGGAAAAACCCCTCTCTCCTTGAAAACGACGAGTATTACCGGTTCGTTTCTATTAGGAAAAGTAAAATTATGAAATTCCATTTTATTTCAGAACATAAACTTGAACTATAATCCCATCACATAAAGAATGGTGGTGCAACAAATAATCATAGAGTAAGCAGAAAAGAAACATCGTCTAGAAGCATTTTTTTTTTTTACTATCACAAGAAATTTTATTTAAACACGGGGAATTTGGAAGAGTAGGCTGTTTATCGACATAACCGTTTTTTTAAAGGGCTCTTCTTCATGGTTTATTTTTTGTCATATAATTCACTGCTTTTATGTGTATTTATTTATTATTTTGATTTTCTATGAAACCACACTATATTTCTTAAAGGCTTTTTCTATGGAATGTTTCATCAATGTGTATAAAGAAATGAATCTTAGACTATTGTTGCTTGAAATCAAAGCAACTGCTCTGAATAAAACTGACTTTTTAATAAACGATGAGACGCGTGTTTCATTCGCAGAAAGGAAGCCAGAAATCCTAAAGCAAATTGTTGTCTCAGGCTGAGTACGTGCTTTCGTAGTCATCCTATTCACGATAAATAACAAATTTCGTTCCGCTCACCGGATTAAAAGATACATACCTGACTCCAGAGACTCCTGGATTTGAAGAATTACTCCAACCTCACTGGCTTCGTCCCAGGGCCCGATTATGAACGCTGGGGGCCCCTGGGCAGATGCTATTTGGGGGCCCCCTCCTTACGGACATTTATAAAAATACATACTATTAGAAGTACTAGGTGCATACACCAAGGGGGTTTTGGGGCCCCCTAGCATCAGGGGGCCCTGGGCAAAGTCCCGGTTTGCCCATGCGATAAAAAGGCCCTGCTTCGTCCCTCCACCTCAGTTCATCTTGGTCTCTAATTTTCTTTTTCAAAAAGACTGGATTCTAGATTATTTCACTAGATGGCAGCACCAACTGAATTAGCATTTTTCTCCACAATCAATGTGATCGAAGAGTGAACATGCCCGACGAGATAGGATAGGAAATGGTGCTAAAATTCTTTAGGTTTGAGCTTAGTTGATCGGCCTATGATCATGATATACTACAAAAGAATTTCCACCTTAGTCCGGTGTCGGTTCTCGATGCCCCTGTATTTTTTGTTCTATCCTTTTTGTTTACGCAAACTTGAACGCATTTATTTTTGTTTCACATTTTTCTCAGTATTTCACGCAGAGATACACCAGCCTTTGGTATATCTATGACTTATCGTCCGTTGTCATAATTTTTTTGTATTTTTTTTTTACTCTTTCTTAGCCTGTGTGAAATTCGGTTCTTTTTATCAATCTCGGGGAAAGCGATAGGTTCTTCGGAACTAATTACCAACGGGTGTTGAGAATCGATTCAAAGCAACGGGAGAAATTCGTACCGATTTCACGTAGGATCTCTCCAATGGTTTGGCCGTGGGCCCCTAAAACACATGGGGTTTAGGGTACTGTGTGCTATTCGAGGGATTCGGGGCATTCCGTCCCACCCCGTCTCATATCCAATGGCGGATCATCGCACAGGCGGAAAAGCGCTTTCGGAGGCTCCGAAATTTAGCAGCTTCTAAATACATTCTCCGAATTTTTTTTATTAATTAATAAATTGATTTGATAGGATTACTTATTGTTTCAACCAGAAGGGCCTCAAACTTAAGTTGTGCTTGGTGCCCTCAAAGTGTTTGATAGCATTACTTAGTATATTTAGAACAAAGGGGTCCTCAAACCTAGGTTGCGCTTGAGGCCCTCCAAGTGCTTGATCCTCTACTGCTCATATCGCCTGCACGTACGCGAAAAAATATTAATGTAACTTGTAGCATGAACAGTTTTTCGAACTGTACTTGCGCCAGTAATTTCAGTACTCTCTGTAGGGATGTAGCACCCGGTAACAGCCATAAAATACTTTTTGCTTGTACCATTCTGCATTACGTTTTTTTTAAAATCTTTTCATCAGTGGGAGCTGTTTGCACTTGTCGTCTCCAGTTGTTGACTTACGAATCAGTTCATGGAGAGACATCTAGAACAGTTTCTTCCGTATTGCGGCATGCACTATAGTTAGGCGTTTGAAATCACTTAAAACTCAGATGGAAGCGATATATTGCTATTGGATTGTAGTGGTCAGTTAGAAGCCCTGAATGTATATTAAGAGCCGGTTCAATTACATACTGCACACGCAACTTCTAGTTTGCTCGGTTATTAATTGTAGGAATGTATATTATAAATTTAACTGCTTTTTCCGCTTTTGAGTAAGTGCTTAATATGAACTGACCAGTGGTTCTCAAACTGCAGAAAGTGTGGGATTTTTAAAAGGTACTTGATCTTTCGAGGGAATATTGGAAAAAATGATGAAAAATCAATTAGGTCGTGGTAAACCAATTAGCAAGTTGATCGTGGGGGGGGGGGGGGGGGGCATTAGACTTTTAGTCAAAACCAAGGGTACAATAGCAGTAAAGTTCCAGAACCATTAGAATAGACTGCCTATTTAAATCTAGGTAGGTCAACAAGTATGGATGAACATTAATTAACGGACTGAGCCCTTCAAATGCCCAAAAAGTAATTCTATTCACTTTCGCACAAAAGCCATTGTGGAAATCCACCCCCGCGCTTTCAAAGTTTCCTCTATCTCCGTCCATGTTCGCAAGACACTCAAAAATAATTTTGCATTCTGTGAATTCTGAGGAAAAGTTCACTGGTTCATGAGAGAATTTGGGTTAGTTGTGACAAAAATCCTCCGTCCTCCAAAAAATTAACAAAAGAGATTAAAAAAAGTGAGAATTTTAAATAGATCGAAATTCCTCTAATTAAAAAAAATCAACAAGATTTCCAAAATCTAACTTTTACTTTTAACTCCCTGTCTTTTTCATTTTATAATTATGCGCCTCTCTAAAGAGTATTGTTTTTTGTCTGTTTATCTGGACACAGAAAAAACCCTAAAAACGACTTTTTTGAACAAAATGTGTATAAAATGCAGTCATCATTCCACAAACCTCAATTACTGATTCCGTTGACCACCTTCACTCAACCTCTAACCTTGGCACTGTGACGTTGTCTCCATTACTCCACGAACTTGTAATTATATAAGTCTGTGTTGCTCGTTCCTACCCCTCAACATGAACTTGTCATCTATCGGCGAAATGTTAAACTGAGCGGTCTCATAAACTCTCGGATAAGAGGCCATAGATTTTGTGTAATATACGATTTCTGACGTTATGCAAGTCATAAATACCTGAGTGGTTCGAAGGCTCTCCAGAATTTTGACACTATAGCGACATGTGGAATCCCATAAACTTTGGACCCTTACGACCACTTAAAACGCCGGAGAAAGCTTTTGAATTCGCCGACGTATAAAAGAAGACCCCCCAATACTCCACGGAGAGAGAGCTGTTTTTGAGTGTGAGAGAGACGGAGCTCTCTGGTCCGAGAGGCCTTCTGTAGGCCAGAGTTGGTCTGTGAACTGTGAACCCGAAGCCGTCCTGACATCTCTAACATGTAAATTCTAACTCGCGGTATATATTTGCTTTTTGTAGTTGTTTAAGGTGGCGTAGTAAAGTAATTGAAGCGAAACGCTTGTCGTTATTACTACCTACGTCACAGCACCAGGCTTGAGCCTAACGAGCCTCCTATTTCTTAACTGTGGTGTCTGAAAATATTCATTTCCCATTTTTTTACTCTGGGAATACTAAGTCTTTCCTCTGCAGTTCTTTTTTGAGGACTTCATCTTTCTTTGTTTTCTAGTTTATATTTATATTTATTTATATTTATTCGATTGAACTGTTTCCTGTCTTTTTGAGTGTCAAGCTATAGTTATAATACTTCCAAACTATAGTTTTCACTCCGTTGAATGAACGCGACTGTTGAAAAAGAGATTAGAATTTTTGAGCTTTGCAACAGCTATTGAGCCCAATTAATGTTATTTATAGAGTTATTTACGACTGTTGAACTACGTAATAGTAATAAGAATTTTTTTTCACCGAATTCCTACTTGAATTTTTTAACAGCCTTCTTTTAAAAAAGTGGCAAGTTTACATCAGTTCAATCATACATTATTACATAATTTTTAAGAGATTATATTTATTAGCTCCACCTTTAGCGTTGGTTGGCAAAAAAATAATACACAAAAAGTAAAAAAAAAAACACAAGTTTATTTAACAAAAAATTTTGTTTAAAATATATATATTGGACAGACAGTCAGACAAACATGTTGTACAGAACTTATCACACGAAACATTTCGGCTTTCTTCACTTCAAATCACTAAAAGAGAGAAAAAATATATTAAAAACTCTTTTAAATTACTTATTGGAGATAAAGCCACATAATATATGGTAAATAATAACATTAATAAGTATTGCGGATTTTTTTTTTAATAAGTCGCTAGAAGATATTTTTCTACATTAAGGCAAGTGGAATCAGATTTTTTTTAACTTGTTCTTTCTTTTTAAGGTTACAGTTTTTAAAAGTTATGAAAAAAATTGAATTACTTCTTCTATAATGTTTTAAATTATCACGAGTAATTCATTAATTTGTTCCTCTCATATGAATAAACTAGCTTTAATACCCGTTTATCGCTACGGAGTACATTCAAATTAAATACAACGGTCAATGTATGCAATTAATACCAAAAACAAAATATATATATTTATAAAAAAATTGTAGCGGATATTTTTATAGACAAAATAATGTAGAAGGAGATAATCAAATTAAATCTAATAGAACATACTAAAGAATATAGTACAGTTTGAGGAACATTTTTTTTACTGTATTTTTGAATATTTTTTTTTTTATAATGTCTTATCTTCTGCCGCATTAGAAAGAAAAAAAAAATTTTTTTTGCCAATTTATTCCGTTGTTATGCACGTGACTCAAAATTAGTTTAAAGTATCACAAAAAGAAAAGAAACCCCGTGATCAACATTTAATAAATTAAATTCTAAAAATTAATCTTTAAAAATTTACCAAAAATCAGAAAATGGAGCTAAAGATTCGAAAGAGATTTCATTTTAAAGGAATTTTTAGGATCTTTCTCGTGTTATAAATTTTATAACCCTCAGATTATTATTTTAAATTCAAACTTAAAAGAATGTTACAAAAACAGCTTAAAAATTTAATTTAAAAAAATATAAGAAGAATTTTTCAAAAATCTTTCTTAGTGCGCCCCTACACTATAAGAAGAATCGCCATGCAAAATTTCAACCCTTTAGATCCAGCGGTTTGGTCTGTGCGTTATCTGTCAGTCAGTCAGTCAGTTACGGAACTGTTCTGTATATATAGATAACTTCTAAACTCTACCCATTTTTAAATATTATTTTTTACTACATAAATACACCATATATTTAATATTTTTTATTAAAATTTAAAATTATCTTTCTTAATTATTTATGCTCATCCATATACGTAAGAAATATAAGGGCTGTACCTGTCTACTTTGTGGTTTGATCTCTAACTATCTGTAAATACCTCTTCTCGTGGATTGATTTTTCAAATCAATGTTTGCGAACATCCGATCGTTTATTTCTCTTCCTTATTGCCTCCAACATCTACAGATATCAGTGCAACCCATTAATGTCTTAGCAATCGGGTGATTAACTAGAATGCTGTGAATAGATAGTCCTTTTTAGCTACTATACTGTGCCGGCCTCAAAATATTGGCAATAATTTAGAGTAAGAAACGAAACTGTTTAACTTCAAAATTATTTGTTCTCTGTATTTTACCGAAATTCCGCGTGTCAATTTTTATAAAACAAATTAAGTGTAAGAACCTTACGTGAACGTAAAGTCTTAAATTTCCTATTGGATGCAAATACACGCATCTCGTCACTTTCAAACTGAGAGGAAACGCATCACTCATATTTCATCACTCATATGAAATAAAAACAAAGGGGCATAAAGTATCAGTTTACTTCAATTAGAGCCTCTATATAAACTTTCAGCATGACCAGAAAAAAATATACACATATTTTTTTCTGGTTTTGCTCTGAAATAGGTAATTCGTTTATATAAACCTGTTGCAAGCGAAATTTATCTCGGCAATACAAATCATATCTCTCTCATTGTCTGTAACTTGATACTGTTGATATTCGTGTAAAATACCGAACTTTCGTTTTCGATTGATAACATACGTTTGGTAGGTCTAGAGTGTCAATCGACAAATCATACCTCTCTCACTGTCTGTAACTTGATACTGTTGATATTCGTGTAAAATACAGAACTCTCGTTTTCGGTTGATAACACACGTTTGATAAGTCTACAGTTTCGAAACGTTTAAAACAATGGGCACCTTTTATTTACTTAATAGTTGCTCATCTCCAGAAAAAAATTTGTAGTGATGTGCAATAAAATATACGTTAGATTACTTTACGTTAAATTACATTTATTACAATTAAGTGATGCGTATTACAATTAAGTTTACACTAAATTACGTTTTAAATGTTTCGTTTTCATGTTATTTTAACTATTGAAAGAACAAAAATGCATAAAGATAGGGGTAAAGGAAAAAAGAGTTAATGTCAAAAAATTAATTATTGAATATTTTTCGAGTTCTGCCGCTTTCTTTCCAACATGTCTAAACAAGCGGGAACTTACAGATGAAAGCTAATACACACGACTACAAATCTCCACACCAAACGCGAAGCAACTAGCAGACTCGAGTACCAGCGTCTTCGGTCATTGTCCAGCGATAAAGACATAAATGTTGATGGATGTCATTCATAATGTCAAAATAAAAATGCTTTTTAGTGCCTCTCGTAGGAGAAAAATCTCCATATTTGATGATTATGTTTTCAACGATTCATTTGTTGTAGTACCTCAGCAGTCTCGGGGCCAAAATCCTCGCAGAATTTTGACTTTACCTTCATTTCGCTACCTTCAAAAGTTTTACACAAAATCCGAAGACAGCGAAAGGTAGTGAGCAGGTTGCAGAGCGAAACGGGGTTGCTCGCCTGATTAGTCAGCTTGAGGTTCTAGGCTCGAGGGGCGTTGTGGTTGCGGGAGAATTGCGACTTTATTTGCATCGGTATAATCCTCTACAATGTCACCCAGACAAAATATTTTGACATGACCGGGGTCTGAAATCCCTCAGGTTTCTCTCAGGAGGATTATAAGATTCAGCAGGTGAGGTATAGCAGGGTAAGGGTTTGGCGAGCCTTTCCTGTTAACAGAAGGATCCGGGTTTCATTTCTGCATCGTCAGAAATTTCAAGTTAACATAAGAACAATCGTCAGCTTAATGCTTAGGCATTATATAGATCGTCAGCATCGATATTTTGTTGATTTACTGTCATTTCCATTTATTTTGCTGTAATGAGAAAATGTTATAGTTAAAAATATGTCTAAGTGAACAGGTTTCTCCGTCTGTCAAACTCTCAGTAAAGATTCTGACCCTCGAACGGTTTGGGAACGATGTAAAAAAGACAATATCCAATGTTCACTAGGAAATGAAATCACTAGGAAATCTAAAGTTCAACTATCCAATGTTCACTACACCTTTTTAGAACGGGGCAAAAAATAAAAACGTGTTTAGTTCTTCATTTGGTATCTAATTTTTTAAATAAATGGTAGATCCTTTTACTAATACTTTTCACTAATAATTTCTCAATCTAGAAAGTTCACACCATTTAGAGTAAGAAACAATGACATATACTGTAATCTATACGACGATGTTCCCATCAAATTCACGTTTCTGTAATATAGTTTTAAAAGAAAATTCCAAGTTTGTGGAGGAAATGCAGTATATATCCACAAACTGGTGTTTTATAAACTGGTGCTCTTCTTATTTTTAGTTTCTTTATTACTTTTAGAGAAGTAAATTGAGACAAAAAGAAAATTAATAGAAATAAACGCTTGAACAATTTTCTTACTTGAAGGACGGGAAGGGTATAATTAAGAATCACTATGTTACTAATTACTGAATGAATTTTCGTAAAGAATAATAAGATAAACATACGGTAAGTGTGAAAATTCTTTGCCTGAAGTTTAAAATTTCTTATTTTTTGAAATTGCAAATGAATGATTAGACAAAAACCTCATTAACACCAATAAAGCCACGACCAAGTGCATAGAGATATAAAACCATATCTGGAAAGATTTTACAGTTTATATGAAAATAGTGAAAATTATTTTATTTTTGAAATTTAAAGGGGATCAAATAGACCTATCAATAGCAAAATCAGTATAATAGCGTGAATCACTTCACATGTACTTTACAGTTCAGTTTTATTTATTTTATTTTCATCAGTACATTTGCTTAGCAACAGCAAATGTTAATCGTGTTCTTTTGAAGTCACAGCTGGAGAGGATGTTCAGAAATACAAATTTTAAATGTCTATTATTTGTGTAGATAGGGTTATTTTTAAAAGTATATCCTTTTACGATAATTGTACGATGCCTACAGACCGACAAACTGCAGGCGCAAGTTGTACATTTCCCCATTGAAGAACCCCAAATTCCTCCGAAATTCGACTTCATATACTATTATTTACAAATCCAGACTGTTGACACTTAATCCATTAGCCCTCTGGCTTCCCAATACATCTGAACGACAGGTCGAGTCGGTCGCTGCCCATAGGTCGTTCTGAATAACATAGAGTAAGCTGGGGAATCCGTAAGTCGTGTACGAAATAATCGTGTATCAAGGCAGTCATCGACTGGTAAGGAGACGAAATAACCCAACTGCTTAACCACGAGAAAAACTGGGGATAGAAAATCCTCGGTCGACTTTATACATAAACGCAATTGAAAAATGCTGTGAATGCATGCGTTAGTAACAATAAGGGCCTGTTCACATAGGAGTTCGGTAGCAGAATCGTCAAAGTATTGAAATATATTTAACCAATGACAAACCTCCAAACGATTAGCAACGAAATTTTTAACGCCTATGATTGGTTTATTTCCGTCTCAGCGCCATCTTTCCTTTTACGCTTCCGCTATCGGACTCCTATGTTAACAGGCCCTAAGTCTTTGTTAAAAATGTTTAAAAAGAAGAAATGGGAGTTCATAAGTAGTAAATTACGAGCACTTTCTTCTTGGGTGTAAAGAAATTTTGTATTGAAGCCCAACATACCCGAAATGATGATTCTCTGCGCTGCCTGCTCCTAGTACAGGTAGTCCTCAGCAGGTCCTTTGTACGTGTAAGTGACTGGGTAACCATGATTGTAGGTACTGGGGTAGTTGTGGCTGTTCACATAGGCATACCTACTTATGTACGAAGAAGGTATGTAGTTGTTGTAGTTCACGTAAGCTGCAAAGCTGCACACAACGAAACACAGAAGAAGACTGGCAACCTGTAGAATCAAAATTCAAGAAATTGAGGGAATATTTAGATTCTGAATTTTGTAAAATTAGGAATAGCAATTGATAGATAACAAGGAAAATTAGACACGGAATGGACTTAATTAAAGATCAAAGTGCTCTACGAAATCGAAGAACTCTAAGATAAAATTCGGAAATTCGAAAACTATGTACGTAGTAGTGAAATTATGTAGAAATTAAGGAGGTGGACACTTAAATAAAGAAACTTTTCATATAGGCACTTCTTTAATGCGAGATGTGACACTGAAAGGATGTAAGTGAACGGGTATTTTTCATATGGTTCTGATCCTTAATTTATAAAATAGTCATTAAATTTCTGAATAAATACCTCTTTTGAAAATGATATCCGAGGAAAATATTAAAGAAATTCCTACATTCTTAATCAAGCTGGTTTGTACATGATTAAAATATATTGGTAATAAGGTATGACGCTTATTCCACGAAAGACTAATTTATTTTACTCGGCTTGAGTTTCCTATAAAATTGGGGACCAAAATATCAAATGTACTTTGTACTAAATGCATTCGTGCACGGATCTCGTATCACTTAACACCTAACTTTAATTTCATATCTCTTAGTCCACGCTTTGACTTCCACTAATATATTTCTACGTTTGGCACTCTGCATTCCTAATCTCTTGTTCAATTCTCTTCGCTGGTATCGAGGATGTACCACGGTGAACGCTAGACATCAATCAAAGACTGGATTTAGGCTGATGAGCCCCCTGATTAGGCAAAAACGCAAGCAACTTTCGGCCTGCCATCTTCTTAGATAAGTAATTGGTAACTAGGTCATGTCGTCCTGTATAATTGGGGTCTGGCGTTAAACTTTTTTTTACCTCGTAAGAGAGAGTATAAGGTTCATTAAAAGATTAGTGACCATTGAATTTGGACGATTGGAAAGAGAACTTAAAAAGCTGGTTCTCAAAAAGAGAATGACAAAATAATACCTAAGAAGTTATGAGATTACCGTTCAAGAGTTTTGAAAAACTGTCCTGAACATCAAGAAAAAAAACATTAGACATTATCTGACAGATTTCGTGTTGTCCCCTGATAGGGTGCAATGCAGGCTCACCTAAATGCTGCTCCCATAATAAAGTAGCCAGCAAGACTTCGCGGTGAATAACAAAAGGCGAATGTCTCAAAACAAAAGTGACTTCGCATTAGAAAAAAATATATATATATATATCTGACAGAGTTTACTTTTAGATGTTCTTCGTGTTAACTTATCCAGCAAGACTTTTAGTTGGTCCAAAATTACTTTTTCGAATTCAACTTGCGGGATAAAATTTCAGGTCAGAATTTAGATTGCTCGTGTGTTCAGAAGTGAATTCGATAAGTATGTTAGAATATACATCATCAGGAACTAATCAATAAAACAAGTAACTAAACATTTAAAAAAAATGACGTATCAAAGTATCAAAGTTAAAGATTATTTTGCTTGTAACTAGGCAATAAATCTAACATAAAGCTTTATTATAAATGAAAATATAAGAGATATAAAGTATAAAAGAATATAAAAATATAGAGGATATAGAAGATTAAAATATAAAAAATACAGAGTATAAAAGAAAATGTAAATTTTAGTTTGTTACTAACTATGAAGTGTAAACTCACAAAAGTAAAACTGGAACATAAATATATCTAATTTCACTTATTTGATTGTTACCTGTTTAAGAAAAATTCTCTTTAAGCTTGCAAGTTTTGCTTATAGCTTAGCCTGCACTTTTTCAGTTCCCGGCCAATAAATAAATCACAAACATAAAAAATAACTTTTATTAAGACGCTTGTACTGAAACAAAACACAGGATGTAATTTTGTATTTACTAAACTTAAATAAACACATTTTAATCGTCACAATCAGTTCCCGCATCCGTTAGATCATTACTTCATATTAATTTCATCGGTGATTTTAAGAAGAGACTCGGATAATTTGGAAAAAAAAGATGAAAAAAAAGCAATTGATCATAAAGATGCAAGGGAATAAATAATGTTCGATTTCCCTTCATTGAAGTCATTAATCAAATTATTATGATCCAAACACTTCTACTTTGGAAAAACTATTCCTTTAAATTTTAAGTGATGAAATACTAGTATTGTAATAGTTTAGGTTTTGTACTTTTTTTCCCGCTAAAAACCTCAGTAAATTTAAAACTATTTTAATGTTGGAAAAATAATTTCGCGGTACAGTGTAAGAAAAAGCTAAAAATTTTCTTTCTTCGAAATATGCTCCGAAAATTTTCTTAAAAACTACTACTTACCAAAACTTTCATGATGGAAATAGAAAATTTCTACGGATAGATTAAGATTATTTAGATGTGGGTAAAGTATAATTTTCTAGAACGCTTTGTAGCTTTATATAGGTTTTAGAACAACCTTGGAGGGATAATGTTTAATTATAGTCACATTTTGCTTTTAAAAACTGTAAATAAAACAAAACAAAAAAAAATTATATTTATTTCGTAGCATTCAATAATCGTTCGCTTATTCGTCGGACAAGAAAATCCACCATTTCCATTGGTGAAGTTTAAAAATAGAAGAAGAAAAAAATAAGAATTAGCGTTATTCCGAAATTCATTTAAAAACTAGAAAACCTGACAGAATAAATTAATGCTGTGTTATGCTGAACTGACCTCTAAGCAGGAACTCAAATTGATATTCCGAGCTTGAGGTGTTGGTAACGTAAATATAATAATGCACCGATTTCTTCAACGACTGTTGACGTGATAGACCTTGCTGATTACTACGTGGGAAGCCGGAGTGATATATTTAATTCAATGATGTGCATCTAACTGCGCACGTGAAAAAGGCAAAATCGCTGTGTTTACGGTATTAGGAGGAGCTTTACATTTTCATGTTCTTTTCAAAGTTGATAAAGTAAGCGATAGCACAGGAAACAGTTTTGTAAGCATATCAGGGCATTTTTATAATAAATATTTTATTTGGTCGATGCGAATACATTCGTAATGCGCGCCGAGGAGATAGAGCTTACCTCCGTTTCAACAAATCTTTAACAGCCTCTATCTAGAATTCTACAACGCTTCTTCATCCCATGATGATCAAGGTATCCTTTAAGTTTTCAACAGCAAAAGAAAATCTAATAAAACAGCGGTTCTCAACCTGGGGGGCGTAGAGAAATTTCAGGGGAGGCGTGAGTTTAAAAAAAAAGCAAAATAAGAAGTAAAACTAACTGTAATTTACTGTACTCAATTTTGTACTCAGAATGTTACCGTAACATATTTTCGACATACGAACACGAACACGGTGTAACATATTCCGTGCTTGGTGTCAAAGCCGACAAGCTAGGTAGCGTCACACCGGTTATGTCTAGTGATAAACAGCTTACTAATAAGAACTTTTTACACTGAATATCAATTTATTAGAGATTCTGGATTAAAATACTTCACGATTAGGTCGTGTTCTGGAACATACATTTTACATTAATAATGTCCTTTGAAGTCTGCGATGCACGTTAAAGATTGTCCGTTCAGCTGGCTGGCTGCTCTGTCGCTACGGATCGTAGATCGGGCCTTCAGGCAATAAAGCTCTAATTGCATAAGTCTCAGTTGCTGGGAACGGATTCCATTCGTCGGAACAGGCTGGAATGAGGCGAACTCGAACTCCAGACGCA
This sequence comes from Dolomedes plantarius, assembly GCA_907164885.2. Classification (NCBI taxonomy): domain Eukaryota; kingdom Metazoa; phylum Arthropoda; class Arachnida; order Araneae; family Dolomedidae; genus Dolomedes; species Dolomedes plantarius. The sequence goes on along the minus strand of OU015498.1, from coordinate 99,976,406 downwards.
ATGTGATCTAATTATCACAGAGTAGTGGACGGCACGTCCCACGCTCTCACCAAAGAAGCTAGCTGCTTCGAAAATATTAAAGATCAAGCTTTGATCTCCAAACGACCCTTCGCAGCGAGAAAAAGGTCTTCTTCACACAGGGGGCTGAGCCTCCAAAAATATCAAAGTCACTCAAAGTGAGTGGAGCTAGGAGATCAGCTATCACTCCTAAACTCAGGCTTCGAATCTCGTCTCAAATCTCGTCTCAAAACTCGTCTCCTCTAAAAATCTCCTGCATCCGCTTTTTAAAACTTTTTTCCCTGGCGGGATCTGTAACAACCCCGCTCTTTGATCTGGGGCTCTGATAGGTCCTTGGCCGTGAACCGTGCGCAAAACTCTATTTGTTCTTTATATCGGCAGCACACGTTGGGTCATTAGAGCGTCTCATCAGGGGGATGGTCTGTCTTTGTTAGTCTTTTGTGTTATAGTGTCTTCGCTGTAGACATCGGGGCGCCTCGCTATTGTCAAGTCGCTCCTCGCCTGAGAGTCGAAAAGCTGACTCCTTTTGTAAGTCACCCCTCGGCAGGGGGAAAACTATTTCTTTTTGCAGTCCGCCGCTGGGCTTACTCTGTTTCAAGCCGAGGTTAATAATTTTCCTGGGCCATGAGGAGGGGAAATCTCACAACGGTAATTGTCGTACACGATAATTTTTGTAATTGCAAAAACACGATAATTGTCGTACGTCTGGACGTTGAAAGTGACCTGAGGTGTGATTTGTCATAGTTACAACCTTATATTCAAAAACTTGTCAAGGACAAACAGTGCCAGCCCTCTCATTAATGTTGTGAAAGTGACTGGTATTACATGCCAACCTCACCTAGATCCTCGATTACCTCAAATATATTTGATCTGTATTTAATTCTTTAATTTCATATGTTCTAATAATAATATGTTCCAAATTAAGATATGAGTAGTAATATTAAATTTTGTGTATGAAATTATCTATTCTATATTTTCTTTTAATAACCAGATTCAGTTTCAAATTCCGATTGTATTACTTGTATTGACCACATATGGTGGTGATGGTGGGAGGGGGGGGGGTGTGACCTCACATCAGTGTTCAAAGGGGGGCACAGAGCCTGAAAGGTTGAGAACCCCTGTAATAAAACATTGAACAGTTTTAAAATTTTAGGTGATTATAAAATTAGATGGGAAGTAGAGCTGAATTAAAAAGAATTTTTTTCGAATCGATTTATTGAAATTTTGCTTGTTAGAAAAGATTTGAACAAACCACTTTAATTGGGTATTCTATAAAACTTAGTAATGTTCCTCAATATTGCAATTATCTCTATTATTTTTCATAATGGCAATCTTAAATTTTTATCAGGAAAATACAACTTTATAAAAACCATATATTCATAGCATGGTAAGTCGGAGATATTCCTTTCTCAGAACAATGTGTAAACATAATAATGTAAAGAGATCAGAGACTTTGATTCTTTGACTATAGAGAAGGATGAATGAAATATGACTGACTACCTTATGGTATTTTGGGGAACTCCTTTCGTTTGAATGATGGCCCTACTCAAGATCGTCTAAGACAAATAATGCTCTGCATAGGAATTTGATTCAACTCAATGTAATTACATTTGGGAGTAATTACTTAACATGCTTTCTGTATTTAGCTATAACAGGAATCGATAGATCCAGTCACTTAATAATGCTGTTCTCCAAATTCAATTGAACTTTATAGATGATTTTTGAGAGAATTTTAGGGAGATCTATGTTCATCAAGGCATTTATGTTCAATTGAATTATCATTTTAACAGATAGCATTTCCATTTGTCCTCGAGTACCAAATCAAAAGCAAGCAGTCAATATGCTTTCTGCACTCACTAGTATCCCAAAGTCCTGCCAAATAAAATGGCCCACACCACACAATCGCCTTAACCAGACTGTAATACTGATACCGTACAAAATGGATCCATACCTTTTATTGCATATGCAAACTCGTTTATAACTACACAGTGTAGTAAATGTCGTAACTTTTAAAATCAGTATACCTTTTCCCAGTCATATATCGTCCAACATTAACGCGAGTCAAGGGTCTATGAATTGTATGCCAAACGGGTCGTCTGTTTTCACAGTTTACATGTGCTTGCTTACAAAGCATGGTTAACATGATAACTGTTTGAAGTAGCCGGGTATTGTTTGAAATTGTTGGTTTGGATAGCTAACTGGTGAATTTTACATCTATTGGTCTGTAAGATGAATCAAAATAGATGCTTTTTATCTAATTCTTGTTGCTTTTGACTCTTTTGGCGGAGGTTCCACGTATGGCATAATTTGGTACAAGAATTGGTATTTAACTATTAAAACTCTTGGGTTCTCCACAAATGTAACAGCTTTAAAAAACGAATAATTTTTCCCCATAGTCAGTCTATTTATAATGCCAGATAAATTCTTGGTTTTACCCATTACTGTTAAAGTTTTATAATCCATTAAACAACGGATACAACATATATGCCACTTACTTCGATTAGTTCTCTTAATGATAACATTGTTATCTCGTCATATTCCCTCTGCTTAAGGGAAGTCATCAATCACTGATCGCTCAGTATATATGTATGAAATTAAAAAATGTTAGCTGGTACACTCAGAAATGGAATTGAAGCCAATATCGGATAGTGACAAATATCTGAAAATCACTCAGACAGTCCATGACATTTGAAATGAAGTAGGGTTTTTTTCTGCCTATCAGAATTATGTCCAGTTTACTGATCATTATCAAATATAATGAAGGGTTGGTTGATTGTTTGGTGTGCTACGGTTATTTTATGCTATACGAGGACCGAACTGGCAAGGACTGCTACAAATTACGTTGCCATCTACAAGACTTGGCCCCGTGTTGTTGCACATCCCCAAAGACTAGCAGGGCTATATCAGGTCCATGACATTGTGCATCCTAAGGAAATCCAGAACCATCAATGGATTGGCAGCTAGATCCCGCATGGAGAGCCCCAGGCAAGCAAGAATATGTTCAGGGGAAGCCCGCTCAGTAGAACACTTGGGATAGACTTCAAAACACTTAGAACCCTCAGAATACACTGGTGTAAGAAATTAAGAGAATTTGCAGACTTGGTCGATTATCTCTAGAACTACTATACCGATTTTAATGAAATTTGATATGTACATACATTACTACAATATAAAACAAATAACCATTTAATAATTGTAATACACACGCATGATCGTGCGTAACACTCGTTGGAGTCTGAAGGTATGAAACAGAATAAACAAAAAAATGGGTTAATAGATGGGTTAATAGGGGGTATGGTCCCATCTTATATTCTCTGGCGAGATATACAGGTCTCGCAGCGTGATTTCATACTTGAAATAAGGCAGTTTATCATTTCCTGTGGCAATTGGTCCCACTCGTTCAGCAACGCTATTTTCATTTCCTGGTTGGTTCTCGGAGGGGGGTTACGAGTTACAATTCCCCTCCCCAGAGCGTCCCAGACATGCTCTATAGGGTTAAGGTCTGGAGATCTGGCTGGCCAATCCATCCGGCGAATATCCTCACTCTCTAGAAATTCGTTGACTAGAAGAGCTCTATATGGCCTCGCGTTATCGTCCATTAAAATGAACTCATGGCCAACTGCACCCCTGAAAAGGCGAACATAGGGCTCCAAGACCTCATCCCTATACCTCACACCAGTCACAGTGCCTCTTTCAAAGACATGGAGAGGTGTGCGGCCATCCAACATGATGCCTGCCCAGACCATTAAACCTCCTCCGCCATAATGGGCGATTTCACGGACATTGGTGGGTAGGTAGCGGGTCCCTGGATCTCTCCATATGAACGTACGGCGAGAATCGGTGTTTAGGCTGAACCGGGACTCATAAGTGAAGAGAACGGTCGCCCATTGATCCATACTTCAATCTCTATGCTTTCTGCACCATGATAAACGGATTCTCCTGTTCGTAGAAGTGAGCGGGACGCAAACAGCAGGTCTTCTTGCAAACAACCCTCTCTCGTGAAGTCTTTTGGAAACAGTCACCCTTGATACACGGGTTCCTGTGGCTTCATACAAGTCACGAGAGAGCTGAGAAGCTGTAGCACTCCTGTTACTCCTCGCTATAATCGACAAATGGCGATCTTCTCTGGCCGTCGTGGCTCTTGGACGACCTTGCCCAGGCTTTCTCTCGATAGATCCGGTATCCTGGAACTGTTTCCATAAGTTACACACGACGATGGGCGTTAAATTGAACTCTCTACAAATTTGGACTTGAGATTGGCCTGCTTCTAGCCTCCTCACAATTCGCCACCTCATTCCATCCTCTAAACGTTGGTGATTACTCATTTTTACTGTTACAATTTGAAATTAACTGACTGCTGCAAAATAACACCAAGAAATTCGCCGAGTTGTGCTAGCGAACGAAATGCGTCTAAACTTACGCGCGCTTATAAAACCTGTTTCTCTACTGGCTCCGTCTACACACACGTGTATGCTTACGTATTTGACGTACAAGATTTGCATTTTTGTCTAGAAGCAGTGGTTTTACATTCAGTTCAGTTCTTTTCATGAAACTCGATAAAATATGCAAATTCTCTTAATTTATTTCACCAGTGTATGTCGAAGCTCTAAGATACCCGCTTAAAAAGCAAATAAGAATGGCTTGATCTTGCCTGTTACAACTAAGTGCAGAGAGCCACCCGGTCTCACTGTTGTTCGGTCCCGTAGAATCTGGTACTGAGGGTCCAGGATTTAAGCTACACTTTCGACAGTTTCAAGAAAGGGGTGACAATAATTTCTATCGCTGTTGTAAATTTGCATCCCTAAAGAAATATTCAACAACGATCGAGAACCACACATCTCTCAGTTTCACCCTTTTTTTCATTAAACATATAACTGACGAGATTACCCACATGATATTGCCATGACATATGTTTTTAGTCCCTTGTTCAAATTGATATTTACTGTTGTGTCAACCGCTCAGCAAAAAGTCAATCAAATGCACAGGGTGGTTTTTTTTCAGTGCGGCAGGCACTTGCTTCTGAGTGAAGTCGCGGATCTTCATGGGACAATTTACATTGTCCCATGAAGATCCGCGAAGTGTTGCTGGCTACTTTATTATGGGAGCACCCTAGGACAGCACTGCTCACTATGAGTGAGACGACTCAGAAACGACCAAGCCTTATTTGGTATTTGAATCCAAGCCCACTGAGTGGCAGCTCAGAACACATACCACTATAGTACGTGGGCGGCATATAGGGTGACTATTATTCACACAATTTAAAGAAAAAAAACTTCTTTGAATTTTATAACTGAGGCAATCCTGTTGAAAAGAGGGTAAGGGCTAAAATTTCCAAAAGGTATATTTTCACAGACACAAGGGTTTTTTCCAAGGCTAATGGCGTGGAAAAGGAGGTAAATGCCTAGGACAGAACTAAACCAAACTAGCTAGGCTCTTATCTCCCTTTTCCACGCCATTAGCCTTGGGAAAAAAAACCTTGTGTCTGTGAAAAAATACTCTTCGGGAATTTTGGTCCTTACCCTCTTTTCAGCGGGAACGCCTCAATTATGAAACAGACAAAATTTCAGAAAACTAAAGGGAACCCATTATATTTGCATAAACTTTTATTCTATGACCAATATGTGATATTTTCGTTACATTATGTTGATTATATAGATAGAAAATAAAAAATAAAAATAATTTTAAAAGACAAAGTTAAAAAATGAAACCTAAAACTAATAATTCTCTACTTATATAGTAAAATAAAATATATTGTATTAGTTTGCGTATAGTAAGAGAAAGTAAAAATTGACCGTTCTCTATTATCCCGCATCTCACTGCAACATTTCAAGTGCATTATTTCTCTTTTGAGTATATGAAGTCGTTACATTTTAAACAAGCTTCGGACGTGATATGCATTGTAAAATAATAACAACGGGATACAATGGGTAGAAGTAGATACAACGTGCCTTACGCTATTTCCAGGGAATTGTTCGCAGCAACAGTTGATTGAAGTGAACGGAATGAAAACTCTCTGCGATTAATGAGTATTATTTTCACGTGAAAAGTAAGACAAGTCAAGGTGGCATTCGGACAATGTCGAAACGTTCCTGTTTGGACGAGGAAAGCTCATTAAATTTCAATCTTGTTTATCTCAAGGCCTAGAAGGATGTATGAAGGTTAAATGGTGCAAGAAATCATAGAGATCTAAGCTAAATTTTAGTAAAAGTCTTCAAATACTTCATGTTATCTTAGGAATATTAATTATTAAATCTAGTATGAGTAAAAGATTAGGTTCAGTCAGAACCGGCACTAAGGAAATCGCCCCCTTCCCTACCGGAAATGAAAGCTCTCGCTTTCATTCTCCTCTATATTCAAGATTTGATCCAAACTCAAGGAAGGTTTTAAATTTTGGTATTTAAGTGGAATATGACGCTAGATCAACGTGGATTGCTGAGAAATGTGCGGAATTAAGTGTGAGTTTTGCAGTGGAGACAATCTACTTCATACTCTCTCAATCACCAGATAGAACTGGATTGAAAATTTTATTATAGATGTCGAGAAATGTCTGCAACAAAATGAACTGCATATTCAGTTAAAACACATATGTTTACATTCGTGTTAAGTTAAGCAGTTTTTCTTTTTAAATCTACCTCTGCTCCTCTTATGTAATAGAACATCGTCGTACAACGTCGTCGAAGAAAACTAAAAAATAGCTAAAAATTATAATTCTCCCCCATGCTATAAAGAGTTTTTCCAATTATTTCTCCACGTTCAGAATTTTGCTTGACTTTTTTATCATCTTCTGTATATATAAAACAGTTCCGTAATACTGACTGATTGACTAACTGACAGATAGCGCACAAACCAAACCGCTGGACCTAAAGGACTGAACTTTTGCATGGCGATTCTTCTTATAGTGTAGGGGTGCACTAAGAAAGATTTTTGAAAAATTCTTCTTAGATTTTTTTAATTAAATATTTAAGCTGTTTTTGTAACATTCTATAAAGTTTACATTTAAAAAAATAATTTGAGAGTTATAAAATTTATATCACGAGAAAGATCGTAAAAATTCCTTTAAAATGAAATCTTTTTTGAATCTTTACCTCCATTTTCTGATTTTTGGTGAATTTTTAAAGATTAATTTTTAGAATTTAATTTATTAAATGCTAATAACTTGGTTTCTTTTTTTTTGTGATACTTTAAATGAATTTTGCATCACGTGCATAACAATGAAATAAATTGACAAGAAAAAATATTAAAATATGGTAAAAGGTAAAATTTAACCACCAGACTAATTGAGATGAAAGTTTTTAAGAATTTAATTCAAATTAGTATGTTTTATGGATATTAAACATACAAATTAATTGCATACATAGACCGTTGTATTTAATTTGAATATTTTCTTCTACATTATTCTGTCTATAAAAATATCCGTAGCAATTTTTTTTATAAATATATATATATTTTTTTTTTTTGGCATTAGTTGCATACATTGACCGTTGTATTTTATTTGAATGTACTCCGTAGGGAAGCATGGATATTCAGCTAGTTTATTTATATATAGATACGTTTACAGATACCTATTTTATTAAATGTTTGCTTTTGTTCTAATATTTGTTCATCTTATAACTTTTTTTTTCTTTTTTCTATTGAAGGATTGAAGAATGCTCTAAGTGCTACTTATCTTTAAATTAAACCTTTCACAAACCGACTGTTTATTTAAAATGAACCGGAAAGTCTATTTCTGAAGAACAAAGAACTCTTCACGACACACGTTTTACGTATTAAAATATTAACAATAATACATGAATTCATAGTTATGTTGCCCAACTGCCTGTGTTCCTTATTGAGTATTCATTATCATGGATAACTTGAAAAAGTCAAGCCGTCTATATTATCAATACTTCTAATAATTAATTCACCACATTCAACAATATCATTCAACAATGTCCCTTGAAGAAGTTAAATAAACTTTCAGTTATTAAATAAACTTCTGTATATCCTTACTCCTCATTAAAAACAAGAATGTAATACCGAAGGATCAATAAAAGATTATTATTTTTAAAAGATATTTACTGCCTTTTATAATAGTCTTGTATTATAGAATAAAAAGGATAAAATAACATTATTGAATTTATCGTAGAAACGATGGAGTGTTTTATTTTCCTATAGAACAGCAACCTTTAGAACGTAAACGATGAAATCAATATGTAACGTTTTCTTTTCAGGAAAACGAATGTTTTCGTAGAATATATACACTGCCTTTCAAAGCGGTAGAGACAGTTTTTTTAAGAAAATTGAGTAGAGATAGTTTTTTGTGTATTTTGTTTCAAAGTATTTAGCGAAAAGAAATTTGAGAAAGATTTTAAAAGACAATGCTGTATTATTTTTGTTTGGGACAACGCATGTGCCCAAACAAAGTCACTTTCGACGGTTTTTATCATGTAAAAGTAGCTTCCCGGTCATCCTCGCTACTGCTAAACAGAACGCGAAGCCTGGACATAAATTAAAACATAATTTTGGACGTTTTAAAAGGAGAGTTTTACTATATAAGCATTCAGGTAAATTTTTCATTATTTTCACACTTGAAACAACTATTAAAATCATTAGGAACCAAATCTGGTAGGTATCAACGTTGGATTTAGACAGAAAAATTTTGAAGGATTTGTATCTTTAGCGTACGTTATATACAGCTAACAAGCATTAAAATTTTTGACTAAAAGAGAATAGTTTACCTAGGATTTGCATCTTTTGCGTAATGCAGTTTTTCAGTTAAAATTAGTTTCATCCACACTACGTTACAACAAACACTAGAAGAATTATTTTTTCTGTCCGTAATGTTACGTAAAATCTGTATGCGATTGCAATGCTTGATAAAATAAAGTACATACTGAGTGACATAGATCGATATTCTACCTGGTGAATTACCCAACGATGAAGGAAACTTATCTAAATATATATAAAACAGTTCCGTAACTGACTGAATCACTGACTGACTGATTTACTGACTGACTGTCTGACATATAACGCACAGACCAAACCGCTGGACCTAAAGGGCTGAAATTTTCCATGGCGATTCTTCTTATAGTGTAGGGGTGTATTAAAAAATATTTTGGAAAAGTTCTTCTTAGATTTTTTAAAATAAAATTTTTAAGCTGTTTTAGTAACTTTTTTTAAGTTTTCATTTAAAATAATAATTTGAGGGTTATAAAATTTATATCAGGAGAAAGATCATAAAAATTCCTTTAAAATGAAATCTTTTTCAAATCTTTACCTCCATTTTCTGATTTTTTGGTGAATTTTTAGAATTTAATTTATTAAATGATTATCACGTGATTTCTTTTTCTGGTACTTTAAATTAATTTATCGTCACGTGCTTAACAACGAAATAGACAAAAAATATTTTTTTTCTTGCTAATGTGGCAGACGATTGGACATTATCCAAAAAAATATTAAACTACAGTAAAAGATATGTTCCTCAAACTGTACTATATTAACTGTACTAAATTCTTTAGTATGTTCTATTAGATGTAATTTGAATATTTTCTTCTACATTATTTTGTCTATAAAAATATCCCTTACGATTTTTTTATAAATATATATTTTTTTTGCATCAATTGCATACATTGATCGTTGTATTTATTATAAATATATATATATATATATATATATATATATATATATATATATTTGGCATTAATTGCATACATTGACCGTTGTATTTAATTTGAATGTACTCCGTAGCAAAGTGCGGGTTTTCAGCTAGTATTTTATAAATTCTGTTCCTAATATTTAGAAACCAGCGAGACAGAATTTTTGCTTGCACATATTTTTTTCCAACGTAAGTTATTAATTTATTTTATCATTTATTTATTAAATTATTATTTTATGACTAGCCGACGAAGCTGATTTTTTTTCATCTTGAATATCTGGCATGTGCGTCGAACGATCCTCCATCATTCTTTCCAGCGGTCAGACGTCATTGTAATAACCGTCAGCGAGATTAGTTTCTTACCAGCTTTCAGTACTTCCAGTCCGGTAATCTATTAACTATACCGGCGCTGAACCCATTATTTGAATTCTATACCCAAGAACTGATCCAGTTTTTAGGTTAAATATGACGTCCAAATTCTAAGCTATATTTGGTAACAAAACAAAAGACAAAATTTGAACTTCGAATAATCTATACATCGTGAAAGAGGATTGTTAATGCTCTGAAAACACGTTTAGCATTCAGGAAATGGCTTTTTCATTTCTTTGTAATGAGCTTTAGGGTGACCACAAGTTGATAATCAGGGTGACCACAAGTTGATAACAGAGCTTTTCAAGCTGTTTCATAAAATGTGATGGCACAATGAAGGAATCTTCCATTCAGAAAAAATTGCCCCGGATTGTTCCCGCTGAGGGTGATATACTCGTCAGAAAGACTTCTGACAATTTTATATTAACTTATTAACCTTTTACGTTTTTCAATTCAGTAACTATTCTAAAAGGCTTCATACGTCTTTGTATTTCACCTTTAACCCGTCATTGGTCGCGCTATGAGCATTTCTCTCACGCTTGTCATATAAATTGAACCCATTAATTGAAAGTAACCCTGGGGACACCAACCCCTGTCTAGCTGACTCTTACAATCTCCTCAACAATCTGATATCAGTTCCGATAAGAATAAGGGCGTGTTTGACCTTCAAAAGTCTGCTATTTGCTTAGGTGTCCTTTGTGTGAGCATTTCTCTCATCGCGCGACCACTGGCGTTTGCATCCTGTGACAGCGTTTCTCACCAAGAGACAACAAGCGTTTGTGTTATTTCCATGTTTTAGTAATTCGCTTTGTTGTTTGTTTGGGTGTGTGTTTGTGTGTTTGTCTAGTACAAATCTTGCAATCGATTTTTAACTAACTTCCCGACCAGCTAGACATTTTAGAATAGCTCAGAACACGATGACAATGCATTTTTTTGATACTTTTAGCCATCTTTAAGCAGAATTGAATTAACTTTCAGTTATTTTAAGTTAATTTTGTTTTGTAGACTGGTGCAGCCATCTATCAGCCGAAACGGGAACGAAAAGTTAAACGCAAATTAACTTCCAATTAACTTCATTTTCTTTCAAGTTGATGGGATAATTCATCAAAAAAATTTTAAAAAGTATTTATTAACACATAGAATTGTCAAATTTATATGATTCAACAGAAAATTTAAAAACATGGTATATAAAAAGTTCTTTTTATCTTGTAATTATTTTTATAGATAACGCGATGATGTGAGTACGTTTATCGTCTAATTTTATTTGCAAATTTTGTTTGTTAGCAGCGCATTTTCATCAGTGTTATTCTTTACTTTTGAGAAAATATTACTTTTGAGAACTTTACTTGCAGTTGACGTTCTAATAAAGTATAAATAATATACTTTTTATAAATTTGATTCATAAAGTAGGTATGATTTTTTTAATTTCACTTTCGCTATTAATTTTCCTGAATAATAGCTGTAAAATAATTATTTTAATTGTAATTTCCTTGTTCGTGATTGCTAAATATTAATGTAATTCCTTGAAAAGAAACAATTTTGAAGTGTTATTGTTGAGTAGACAACTTAAAACAGCGGAAATGGGTAGTGTGAGAAAAACTCTCACGCGCGACCACTGGCGTTACTCAAATTGGTGCGACCAACGACGGGTTAAGAAACATTAATATTTTTATCTTAAATATTAAATTTAGAGAGGAATAGTTATAGTATAAAGAGTAATAATTGCCACACAAAATTTACCCTGTAGGTGTTAACTTTCAAGATTTAAAAACATCTAAAGTATTTAAAATGAGGTATATACCGAAAAATTCCTTCAAGATTTTTCAATTCCGCCTTTCAAAAAGTTTTCCAGATTTAAAATAAAAGGATGAATGTTCTACTACAAACTGTGTTAAATATAAAATTGACAAAACATAAAAAGCTTTACAATTGTAATACAGTAGGCAATAACTGAAATGGATAAAGTAGCATTTTATATACCGCTTAACATTTTCGTCTTAAATTAGAGGTTAAAATTGGCAACTTCGCGGCACAGTAAATGGAAACTGGACATGCCATTCGATAACCATATAGACATATTTAAATGATATCTCTATTAATTGAAAGACAAGATTTTTTCTCCCATTTTAATTAACGAATTTCGATGCTCACAACTGCCCACCAGAGTGTGATTTAGTCAAGGTGATTCCACGAGGGTTTTCAACAGGAGGGTTGGTCAGGTCATAATTATCTGTTTTTTCCAGAAGGTACAACCAAAACTTTTTCTCACTCTTATCTTTTAAAGTGCTTCACTTCAAAGAACAGTGCCGTAGAGAAGTTTAAAGATTAAAAGTCAAGGGCTTGTAATTTGATATCAAAGCTTTGAAAAGACTTGGAGATAAGAAAAAATACCTTGCAAAAGAAAAAGAATCAAACTTCATAATAACATTGTTACTACAGGCATAATAATTAAAACAAACTATAAAAAATTCGTTCCGAGATTTCAAGATGTTAATAGTTAAATTCATTATCTTTTCCTCCTCTGATAAACGTCACCAAAACATTGCGATATTATTTGTTTTCTTAGAAATTTTGACGGACTTTAAAAAGTTCAGAAACGCAGATCTGACGAAGTGATAGCAAATAGCCCCTTAGTGCTAATAAAATAAACAGAGCAAAATAAATTTCGATTTCTGTCTCAAAATTCTCCCAGTAGTTTCAATCCATTTAATGTTGATGGACCTATTGTGGTAGGAGGAGATTGTGGGACACTTTCCAAACGCAAGCAAAGCATTGAGTTGAAAGTTTTTCACAACCAGTCACCACTAAGCGAAAAAATTACAATAGGTCCATACCTTTGATTTGAATATTGATGTTCATAAATCATATCAAAGGAATGTATGACGCCAAATCATTCCCATATGAAAACTACCAAATAAAATATTGTCTTTTATTGACTTTAAAATGCTTTGACGAAAAGTTCCTCAAAAATTAAAATTTTGGACTATAAATGGGTAATTACTTTAATTAAGCTAAATTTATGGTTTTCTAATCCCGAATATGTTAAAAATAAACAAACTACACCAGTGTTTCCCAACCTGTGTGGGTCGCGAAGGATTTTTTGGGGGGTCGCCACTGCTTTATTGAATTAAAGTAACTGCATAGCGAATTTCACCGAAAAAAGTTTTCGATATTTATTTACCATTGTTGATTAGATAATGACGAATTGCTGGGTGGTTTTATTGGGATTTGTGCCGTTTAAAGTTTTATAAGATTAAAGTTAAAATATTCACAGGGTTTGATTACTAGTTAAAATATTAGCAGGGTTTGCTTACTTATTAGTTATTACCCATTACTTAATTACCCAGGTTCGTTTTAACCCCAGCATGTAAATACTGTAGAAAAGATTAGACACAACTTAAATGTTTATATAAATGATGAGGACCAATATTTACAAATTAACAACGAATATTTATTACACAAATAAACAGCTAAATTACAGTATTAAAATGATTATTTGATCAAATTGGGTCCTCACCGGATAAAACAAGGTATGTATTATTTACGGGATTTTAATTTAAATTTAAATCTTAAAATAGTACTGTCAACAGGCAACAGAAATGTAAAGACTGGCTTACCCCAAATCGGCGTTGCTACGGATCGCTCATGGTTGTAGGTAAAGTGCAGGGTGGACTCGAGAGTCCACCACAGGGCCAGCCCGCAGGCTATTCGCCCTCTGCACACCTCTATATCCTCTGCACACACTCTCTCTAACCCTGAAAAACTTTTTCTCTATCTCTGTATCATTTCTACCCCTTAATATTTTTCTCAACTTTTTGCATACATGTTTTCACCTTCCAATCACAGTATTTTCTTCTCCATATAAACTCCACCTACGTCTTAAAACCCTTTTCTAGTGGCCCTAATATTTCTCTTTTATTAAAATCACACTTCTCATTGGACCTATACTATTTCACATTTTCATATTCTTTCACATTTTTCCCCTTTTTTCCTTTCTACATTTTCTTATATTTTATTTCTAACACCTGGTCAGTTTTATAACATCTTTTCCTGACCATGATCCGACAATACTGCTACTGTTGCGTAAATTTCACTACAATCCTTTCAATTCTTATTCCTTATTCTAAAGGGGCTTTTTCGACTGACCCTCGTCCAACGCAACTCTTTTATCATGGGGGCTTTGACTAACCGCGATCTAATTTTACTACTAAGCCTTTTCTTATGGGGGTAATTCATCGGTTACTGAGTCAAAGGACACCGCGCTATTCTCCAACGTTTTCCCCTCTTTACCATAAATATATTTTATTGCGTACGTTTCCCTTTTCTAACAATCTTTTAAACTTATGTAAAAGGCATTTTCTTATGCTGACTTTTTCTTAACTGTTATTCCCCTTCACAACGCTTCACAATGGATAAAAGAATCTTGAAATGGCTTGCGGCTTTTAACAAGATCTCCGAAAGCCTTTTGCTGGCTTAAAGAGCCAGCAATACTCACAAAAGTCTCAGAAAAAGAAAAAAAATTTAAAAAAAAAGAAAAAAAAGTTGTAAGTCCCAATTTGAGATTTAATACCTAATTAGTTGAGAGACCTACTACTAACTGGTGGAGGACCCAAGATGAATGATAAACATACATATATAGCACAAAAATACCAGGTTATATATATACAACACACACAAAAAAAAATTATCAAATTCTAATCAATGTAAAAGTAGACTCGTTAGGATAATATTCTTAGTATAATTTAACACTTTCAACCAAGATAAATGGCTTCTTTTTCCCAAAATTAATCCTGATTGTAACACTTGTGCTTAAAGTGTTTAAAAAAAATAGGTATTAATATAGGGGAAAATTATCCAGTAATATAATATAAAGCATAAATAAGAATGAATAAATTATAAGAGTACAATAAAATTATAAATAATGCCCAGACACAAAATTTGAGTTGCTGAAAAAAAATTGCTATAACCAATGTTACAATAAGCTTACTAGAAGCAACTCGTAGCATATATGCATACTGGTAACCAACCTAAATAACATTTTGTACCTAAAATATAAGTAAAAGTAACTCTTGGGCTTGAGAAAGACACAAAAAAAAATTAGTTTAAAAATTAGCCTAATCATAATATATAGGAGTTGCTTGAAAAAATAAATGAAACAGATAATACTGAGTTATAAATAATTTTAAAAAAAATATTTTCCAGAGTGTAAATGATTGGAAAATAATTGCCAATAGCATAGACGAAGTATGCAATGCCAACCATAATGAAACAAAATTCTTAGTAAATTCAATACTGATAACCTTCATGAATAACACTTCCCTCATAATTAACATTGCATACCTAAAAATAATTAACGCTAATTCTGGAGCTGAAGGTATGCAAAAGAAATGGGTATAAAAATTAGAGCATCATAATAATATATAAAGTGAAAATAAAAATGACTGATTTAAAATAGAGAAATGGATTTAAAATAATTAATGTCCTGAGTATATTTTTAGTGAGATATACAACATCAGAAAGTGATTGTTGAGAAGACTTGTACGAAACGTCGGTTTCACTGGAAGACTAAGTGTTCTAGGTAATATATATAAAGTTGTTGAAATGACAGCAATCACAACTGAAAATTCTGAAATTATCTAAGATGAAGTGTTAACGGATTAAGAGCTACGTTCTGGTGAACACATAAAGTTCTTGGACGGGAAAATTGTCCGTGGACCACTTCGAATTGCTCCAGCAACGTCCACAGTGCAATCGTAGGACCTAAAGATTTGGATAACACTCATACACGAAAGTATGAAACGACCGCTATTGCGACTGGCTCACAGGTAAGTTCATTTCGTGCACTGAAAAAAAAAACGATTGTAAACCCCGCTTACATCGACCTCGGAAGGGGCAAATTTAGAGTGGAGCATTGATTTATCAGTGAAGACCAAGCCCTTGAAGAAGATCTGCAAACGCACAGCCGATGAAACGAGCGCCGCTGTCGATTACTACAGGCATGTATGAAGGTGAAGAAGATGCACGTCCCTCTGTAGATGAAAACAAACACTGTCGCACATTCCGCAAAATCTAGAAATCGTCGTAAAACGTAGGAGACTGCAATCAATCTCACTCTCCGTTGCATGAACCGCTCGCCCGATGACTCGACGAATAACTCGTACACGACACTGCTGGCCTTAAAACTCGGCCACAATGTGGAGATTTTTAAAGTTCTTGTGCTACTAGAGCAACATCACTCATGTGACTTCATGATGAGAGCTTTAAACAGCAACTTGAAAGGTTAAACAAAAATTGTGGTTTACAATGAAGAAAAGGGTAATAAAATATATAGCTATGGAAAGACGGAGTCAGAAAAAAATATGTTTTAAAGGATCACGAATTGTGCGGTTAAAGTGAAAGAGTGTTTGGTAAGAAAGGGGCATTGTGAAGTCGAAGGTTAGTAAGCGTTAGGAAGGGCGGAAGTTTTCAAAGGAGTATTGTAGCAAAATCTTTTAGGGTAGAAAAAGGGGAACATGCTTTGTCGCCTTTGCCGCCATTTGCGTGGGGTCCGTTACTTTAATCGAATAAAGAAAATCCAATGAGAATGATACATTTAATAATGGAAATAATTCTAGACCATTTGGCGATCAAGGTTTGAAAAAGGGCGGTCTGATATTAGACTCAGAAGGAGGGGAAAATGATTTTATTGGAAAATAGAAATGTGGTATAGAAAAGAGAAGGTTATAAAAAGTTATGCGACAGAGAGAAGATATAGTCTGGTACTTAGTTTTTTTTAGAGTACGATTTCGCTTAGTACAGGTCTTTCCTTAGAGATGGGAAACCACTGCACATCAGCCCAGCTGAAATGGGGTAAGTCCGCTTATAACATGCATTGAGTGACTTAATAGTTATTTATTTTTCCTTTTAAGAGGATAGGGACTCAAAGTGTTTTATTATTCATTGTTAGTAAAATTGTTTAATGTATATCTATAAAGTATATCAAATATGTTTGTGTAAATTTTAGTGAAAGCTTATATGTAAATAAATTTCAAATTATTTAACCTTAATTCTCTCTCGTCATTTAAATTATTAGTTGTGTCTTTTTTCCTACTGAGTAGTAACTTTGCGTGCTGGGAAAACCTGGGTAAATCTATTGCGGATAAGAAGACTTAATAGTAATCATGATAAATTTGTTTAAAATAAATTGCCTAAAGTCATTAAACGGCGAAGAGAGCCGAAAACAACCCAGCAGAATGACTAACATGTATTAATTATCTACTGTGCACAAATTATAATCCAGAAAACAAGTAGCGATGGTAAAAACACACTGTTTATTAACAGTACAAGTCTTGTACTATAGTATTTTATAGTATTAGATTTTTACGATTTTGTTGTTATTCAGTTTTGTAGGTAATTTTGTTGATAGTAATAAATATACAGTGGACGCTCGTTAATTCGAACTCGGTTAAATCAAACTTTCGGTTAATTCGAACTAATCCAAAGGCCCCTAAAAACTTGTATTGGAATTAATGTTAAAAATATCTCATTAATTCGAACTAAATTTTTATCACTTCGGATAATTCGAACTAAAAATTTGACAAAAAAATTCTTTTTCTTCGTTTAACGGAGAAAATACACGCTGTATTTATTATTTTGTGTGTCAAAATCATCTGTATTTCTCTTCTGTGTAAAGAAGCACATGCCTGCATTCCTAGACTAATGCATTTCCGCTAAACGTTAGTGGCTATTGTCCTTTTTATCAGTGATTAACGGACAAAGCAATTTTCCATTATTTGTATCGATTTTCTTAGAATTTCAGAAAATCCAGTCTTTACTACAGATTCTAGTGAGCTGCGTCAGTTATGCCTGCAGTGCAGACAAGTTAATGTGATCTAGTTTTTCTTACTCAGTGTGTGGTGTGAACGTGTAAAAATTCAGGATGTCTACACGTGGAAAGTACAAAACCCTAACTTTGGAGAAAAAGGAAGAAATCTTAAAGAAAGTAGAGAATGGCGAATGTAAAACAAAGTTAGCAGCTGACTATGAAATTTAAAAAAATACCTTGTCAACTTATTTGAAAAACAAGGAGTCAATTTTAGATTCATGGGAAAAATCAAAATTTGCTAGAGGAAGGAAACGCATAAGAAATGAGTCCCAAGAAGATCTAGAAAAAGCTCTACTACTATGGTTCCCGGATGTTAGATCTCGAAATTTTCCGATAATGCTCCGATAATTCTTTGCCTAGTGCAGACGAAGGCTGATGAACTGGCAAGTCGAATGGTTTTGAAGATTTTAAATGCAATGATGGATGGCTTTCTCGATTTAAGTCAAGGCACAATATTTCTTATCAAACTGTATGAGGCCAAATCTCTGATGTAAACGAAGACGTATGCACTAATTTCGGTAGGAAACTGCCAGGGCTTTTCTCTACTTACTGCCGAAAGATATTTTCAACGCTGACGAAACTGCATTTTTTTTATAAACTCCTTCCAAACAAGACATTACATTTTAAAGGGGATGCTTGGGTAGGAGGTAAAAACAGTAAAGAAAGGATTACAGCTTTAGTTTGTGCTAATATGGATGGGAGCGAAAAGCTTAAATTACTAGTGATTGGAAAGTCCGAGAATCCACGAAGTCTTAAATGAATTAAAACACTTCTAGTTGATTATGTATCCAGTACAAAAGCATGGATGACACAAATTTATGCACGCCGAAGAGAACAATCCTATCGAAGAATGTGACGATACTGATACAGATTTTCCTGAATTAAAAATGCAATTTCTTCAGCCAAATTATGAGGTTATAATTTAAGTGCAATTAATTCTCATAAGAAGCCTCTTCATAAGAAGCTATCTGAGTTTTTTCAGACACGATAAATTTCTTTTCAAAAACATTTACTTGTTTGGATCTTGCAGAAAAGGATTTTTGAAAATAGTTTTTTGTCCTTTGATGCAAGCGAAGGAAAATTAGTGAGCAAGTGACGTTAGAGCTCGCTCGGAACCATAGCACTGTTTGACAATTTACAACCACACAGCTTGATCACTTTCCGTTGTAGATCTGATTCCAGAGTTTAAGAAGTCTTCATTATACACTGGTTATCAAAAGTTAAGGAAAAGTCACAAAAATAGCGATAACTCAAAAAGTTACGCGTAGATTTTAATGAAACTTATACACATTATACAACACATAAGTAGGTATAAAATAGCATAAAAAGAAATCGCCAGACAATTATGGTGTTATAGAAACTAGCATATGTATACAATGAACAAAGCGGATGTGTCAGTTTGGTATAGGAAAAGTATCTTTAATATGGCCTATGATCCCCCCCCCCCAGAAGCAATACAGCACAAACAGCGATGTGTGATGCTGTCAATTATGCAGTCTATGAGTTCGGT
This sequence comes from Dolomedes plantarius, assembly GCA_907164885.2. Taxonomy (NCBI): domain Eukaryota; kingdom Metazoa; phylum Arthropoda; class Arachnida; order Araneae; family Dolomedidae; genus Dolomedes; species Dolomedes plantarius. The sequence continues at coordinate 99,957,011 of OU015498.1, read as the reverse complement.
AGGAAGTGAGAGCCATTGCTCTTGCAAAGCAGTTGAAGGCGTGGCTAGGGTCCTAGGAGGAGGATTGAGAGCAGCTATATGTCGTCCTAAAACGTCCCAAACATGCTCGATAGGATTCAGGTCCGGTGATCGAGCTGGCCACTCCATGCGCTGAATTGTTTCCTGCTCAAGATAAGCATCCACGATGCGAGCCCTGTGCGGTCTCGCGTTATCGTCCTGTAGCACGAAAGCATCACCTATTGCCCCGGCATAAGGGCGCACATAAGCATCAAGGATGTCATCTCTATAGGTGTGAGCATTCACATTTCCACGGGGAAAGACATGGAGGTCTGTGCGTCCACCCAAAGAGATACCACCCCAAACACAGACACTGCCTGATCCGTATGCATCTCTTTCGCGGATGTGTGATGTATGAAAACGAGTTTCAGGTTCTCTCCAAATCAAAATACGCTTATTGTCGATTTGGAGGCTAAACCTGGACTCACCCGTAAAGAGAATAGCCCTCCATTCATCACGCGTCCAGTGGACATGTTGACTGTCCACTGGAAACGTTCCCGCCTATGGTGTGACGTGAGCGGGATGCAAATGGCTGGTCACCTCGCAAGAAGACCACCTTCGGGAAGCCTTCTACGCACGGTTGACGTTGATACCAACCTTCCGGAGCTTGCAGTGAGGGAGGACTGAGTTCAGACGGAGTTGCGATTCTATTCCTTCGTGCGCATAATGACAAATATCGGCACTCGTCGTAGCGTATAGCCGTCCTTGGTGAACCTCCTGGATGCCGGATCCGTGGTTATAAATTGTTGCCAAAGTCTATGAACCACAGATGGACTCACATTTAGCCATCTGGCCACTTCTGTCTGACTTTGGTCTGCCTCTAGTCTCCTAATAGCTCGCCATCGCAGTTCTTCGGTCAAATGATGCCTGGAGGTCATTGTTACAATTTAGCCATGCCAGATGTCTAATCTCAGCTTCGCAGCGACAATTGTCGTCTTGCTCTGAGACATGCACTTTTATGCTCCTCGAAATGACGTATTCCGACTGCAGCGCCACTATTCTGCATAACGTAGTATTGTTCAGCACGTTTTATTTAACAACATATTCAAATTTTTAACAGATTGGCCTAGTTTTGAACGTGTTATCCCTCTTTTTTAAATTTTTCCTTAATTTTTGATAACTAGTGTAGTTAACGATGAACATTACATTTTTTTTTGGCAAAGGAAACATTGTTACTTGTACTGAGCTCGGGCTCGTTAGCCTGATCGGTACCATCATCATTGCCGTCATATAAATTTATTTTTTTTTATATATATATATATCCATTTTAGGGGGTTCTTTTAAAATAAAAATAATTTTGTCAAAAGATCGTTAAAAACAACATATCGTATATTAACTTTGAACCCGTTTACGTATGGGTATTCGCAGTGGTGGCTCATTTCAAGAATCTCGCGGCACACTAACCCGTTAGCGTCGAGCGTCCTATGTGTAGGACAGTTTTATTTTAACTCCTGTAGGTAAACAAATCGCTTTACAATGTTTCTGTTTTGCACTTTCCTGTCAAGTGTTGGTGTGTTCCTGCCTGCACGCACGCACGCACACACACACACACACACACATACATACCAAAAAAAACCCAGTTCTGACTGGTTTCTACCCGCCATCTGCCAAAGGGTGAAGTGAAAGCGTCGCCATTTTGAAGCATATTTTTCTTTTGATTTATTTACATGTTTTTATTAACTCGCTTTCTTGTTTGTTTGTCCAGTACAAATTTTGCAATCGATTTTTAACTAACTTCCCGACTAGCTAGATATTTGAAACTTTTAGAATAGCTCAGAACACGATGGCAACGCATTCTTTTGATACTTTTAGCCATCTTTAAGCAGCATTGAATTCATTTTCAGTTAATTTTGTTTTGTAGACTGGTGCAGCCATCTGTCGGCCGGGACGGGAATGAAAAGTTAAACGCAAGTTAACTTCCAATTAACTTCATTTTCTTTCAAGTTGATGGGATAATTCATCAAAAAAATTTTTTTTAAGTATCTATTAATACATAGAATTGTCAAGTTTATATGATTCAACAGAAAATTTAAAAGCATGGTATATAAAAAGTTCTTTTTATCTTGTAATTATATTCGCCATAATGAAACGAATTTGAAAATAAGCTTTATTTCTTTTTATTATTATTATTATATTTGAAACCTCTTTAACTGATATCTATAAAAATGTTTTGGAAAATTAATGATTTTGTACTAAAATAACAAATTTGAAACTACTGTCCTATAAATATGACGCTGAGCGTTTATGTTAACATATTTTGATCCCCCCCCCCCCTTTCAGTTACTTCAACATGCCTAGACAAAAAATTTTCAAAACTGCAGAAGAGGCTCTGGAATATATATTTACACAATTTTAGAAATTTTCGAAGAGTTTTTTCCCCCACGTACTTTGACTACATAGCGTCAGAAACGGAAAAATATTCAAGAGAATGAAAGAATGAGCCTGAATTCGCAATTACTGTGGATGAAATTAAAACTTTCATGGGATTCTTGATTTTTTAGGATATCGTACTTTATCTAGTGAACGAGATTACTTGTCAGAATATGAAGATTTAACGGTACCTATTGTGAAAAATGCGATGCAATTTCCAGAAATAGGTATTTAGAGATAAAAGGGATTATTCATTTTGCTGATAACAATGAAGCGCGGTCTCAAAAGAATGACCGAACATTTAAAATTAGGAACTAGCACAGACTAGCACATTGTCCTGTCGAAGTTGATGCAAAATTAAAAAAGAAAAATCGATGTTCATATGACTATCGCTTTGACGATAAAAACAATATCATGATAGTCAAATGGAACGATAACACTGATCTGCATTTTTTCACCTTTTTTCTGTTGTTTTGAAATGAATATTTGTATCTGAATTGATTTTTTGCGCAGATTCCGAAAATGACCTTCAAAATTCCGTATCACGTCAAGTTTTGTCATAAATGATAGAAATGTGAAAATTTTTAAAAAAGTTAATTTTTAATGACATTGCTTTGCCACAACGTTTGTAACTTGTGAAAATGCTCTATGGAGGCGCAGAATGATTGTTTAAGGAACAGATAAACATCAATACATATTCAAAAGCAAACATTCCTAACATTGACCACTGGGCTCCCCTTCAAACTTCCTTTTTTTGCATTGTCTTCGGTGTGCGTCCGTAAAGTCTCTGTTCAACATCCAACAATAGTCGGCCATCATATGTACAGTCAACTTTCCTTGGTATCTCTTTTCCATCACTTTAATATCCTAATGGAAGCGCTCGCCATGTTCTTCCGAAAAATCACTAAGATTGTTAGGAAAGTAATTGAGATGAGCACGAAGAAAGTGAACTTCATTTTGCAACCAAGCAGTTTATAAGATTCCAGCAACTCCTCAACTAAAGTAGTGTAATTTGAAGCCTTCGTGGTCCCCAAAAAGTTGTGTACCCCATTTTTGAATGCAGTCCATGGTCGCAATTCACACTCACACATGATTTTCTCGAATTTGTTGTCTGCCATTAATTTTCGTATTTGAGGGCCTACAGAAATGCCAGCTTTAATTTTTCCAGTCGTGATTGATGAAAACTTACCACACAGATACTGAAAGCATTTACTGTCCCTGCTTAAAGCTGTCACGAATTGCTTCATTAAGCCAAGGTTGATGTGTAAAGGGGGTAACAGTATTTTCGAGGTATCAACCAGTGGAACTGAAACAATGTTTTTTTTCGCCGGGTGTGAATATACTTCTGACTGGCCACTGCTGCCGAACCCAATGTTCCGTCCTTGCTCTGGAGTCCCATTCACAAAAAAAGCAAGGACATTTTGTGTAGCCTCCATGTTGACCGAGCAATATTCCAATCACCTTGAAATCCCTGCACAAAGACCATTTATGAAATTTGTACTGCACACTTTCCAGCAGTAATTTAAGGTTCTCGTATGTCTCTTTCAGAGTCATAGAATGTGCTACTGGAATGGATGGATGGATGTTAGTATTGTATAATAAAACACCTTTTAAACTGGATTTACTGGCATCTACGAACAACCTCCACTGTCCTGGATTGTAATTGATGTTGAAGTATTTCATGACTGCCGGAATGTCTCGACAATATACCAAACCACCTTCCTCAGCAAAAAACGGTACCAATTCTGCTTCTCGGTGTCTATACCAGGAGAATTTCGTATTCGGACACAGTAAATTATTTTCATGAAGTCTTGTTCCTAAAAGCTCTGCTGCGTCTTTAGGTAAATTCAGATCGCGAACCAAATCATTCAGTTCATGCAGTGTAAATGGCACTGGGGTTTCATCCTCCATGATGCCCGATTTGTACATCATCTCACTTGTAACATCGTCTGAATCGGTGTGTGTTAGGGGCTTGATATTGGACGGGGATAGCACCGGGATGGATTCACTATGGGGCACTGGTCTTATGGCAGATGAGATATTGTGATACACAATGTTATGCTTACTGGTTCTGGTATGGCCCCCGATATTCACTGTGCAGAAGTAGCAGTCGTCACTATGGTTTTTTAGTGTACCACGTACCACGTGTACACTATACCAGTGTACCATGATCTGCCTCGAATGGCGCCACATGTGACCAATAGCAAGAAAGGAGCGCTGGCGTGAGGTATGTGTCATACTGCCGTGCCAAGATAAATTCTCTCACGTTTCGCCTTTGTGAGTGGCGCAAATCGTGACGGCAAACAGATGAAACAGTTGCATTTCCATTATCAGCTAAATATTGATGTTTATCTATTCCTTAATCAATCCTTCCCCCCCTCCAGAGAACATTTTCACGCGTTACGAACGTTACCCTATAACAATGTCATTACAAAATACCGGTGTTTTTTTTTTGGAACGAAGTTCTTTTACGCCGTTTACAGTAGAGTGAACTGGCAGGAATCGTCACGTAACGAAAATTCGTTATGCCCCCTTCATAAGACCTTTTTCTCAAGGACTCTGTGGCTGAATGGTTATCGCATCGGACTATTGAGTAACGGACTATCGCACTACGGAGCGAGAGGACCCTGGTTCAAATCCCCGCACAAGAGCTGGACGTTTCTATTCCCACTCATACTTGGAATAGCGCAGTATATATATATATATATATATATATATATATATATTATATAATATATATATATATACAGAGGCTGTTCACACATTTTTTAGACGATGTATATTGTATTCACAAAACTAAATTAGATAAAATTCTTGTGTTTTAAATGTTCTATTTGACATCCCTTATTCTGAACTACCTTTCGACACCGCAATTTCCAGGATAATAATGCCTTTTGAAGTGTCAGAAGAGGTATTCTATCCCATTCCTCCTGAACAGCTTTCCAGAGTCCTGTAAGGGTTTTGGGACGACGTTTGGATAATGCAGATTTTAAAAGTCCGGAAGCACAAAAATCCATAGGTGATACATCGGGAGATTTAGTAGGGATATCAGTGAAGGGTATGGCCTTGATACCAGTATTTTGTTCCATTTCTTTTAGGAAATTTACAGTGGATTTTGATGTGTGACTGCTAGCTTTGTCCTGATGGAGTCTCACAGATTGATGGCACTGTGGGTAAAGCGATGGTATTTCATTCAGAAAAATTGGTGATAAAATATGTTCCTGATAGTATTTGGAGTTAATCTTGACATTTTTTCCCACTCTGGACAAAATGTCAAGATTAACTCCAAATCTCTTTTTTTATTTTTAACTTGTCATTAAAATAAAAACCTGCAACAATCATGAATCCCTTAGAAAAACTTTCTTTCGATTCTTTGAACCATGTCCTTAAATTTTTTTCTTCCCTTTTATGATAATAAATGGCTCATTTTTTGTTGCAATCATTTAAATATACCCATGATTCATCTATTGTGACAATTGATTTCCATTTTTCTTTGGATAAGTGTTTCTCATATAGAATTCTGCAGCGTGTCCTGTGTTCAGCGATATGATTTGGAAGAAGACGATGCACATTCCGTTTTTTCGATTTCTTAAGATTTAAATCAACGTTTATCATTTTGTTTACAGTGGACACCGAGCATTTTAATGATTTTGCAACTGTCCTTTGACTAGGGTATTTTCTTTTAACATTAAACAACGTACCTTTGCAATAGTCGAAGATGTCCGTTTTTTCCTTGATACTTGTTTGGATTTTTTGTCCCACTTGAGGCTCCAATTTGACGTTTTTTTCCTTTCTTGTTGACGATATTACCTATCGACGCTTTACATATCACAAAACCATGACTCTCACATCGTTTTTGGATAACGGAGTATGCATATTTCTCTTCGGAAAGAGCATAAATGTAGCCTTCGAACCACTGCTTTGTTAAAAACGCCATTTTGAATAAAAACAAAACTTTCAAGCCGCAGACCATAATTTAGACTTTTAAAAACATAGTACAATTGCAATTATTTCTTTTGCAGCAAACGATTTTTTATTACCGCTTACCAAAATCGTCTAAAAAATGTGCGAACAGCCTCTGTATATATATACAAATATATGTATGTGTATATTATATATACATATATATGTGTGTATATATATGTGTATATATATATATATATATATATATATATATATATATATATATGTGTGTGTGTATATATATATATATATATATATATATATATATATATATATATACATATATATGTGTGTATATATATGTGTATATATATATATATATATATATATATATATATATGTGTGTGTGTGTATATATATATATATATATATATATATATATATATATATATATATGTGTGTGTGTATATATATATATATATATATATATATATATATATATATAATCAGTAGAAATTTACATATTAAATCACGTTTAGAGTTGAAAAAATAACGTAAGGAACTTCGTTCCTGACGGGGCTCCCCCGACCGCACAATTTTTTTTTCATTTTCACATTTCCGTTATTTGTAAAGAAACGTGACGTGATACGGAATTTTGAAGGTCATTTCCGGAATCTGCACAAAAAATCCATTCAGATACACCTATTCATTTCAAAACAACAAAACCTTGCATACTAGTGTAATAGATGTGTGACTGTTGAGACTAATTTCGACAAAATTGAACCACTGAAAACTGTTTCAAGACGTGAAAAAGGACAGATGGAAAAATCTCAAGTTATACAATCGTGTCTTATAAACAATAGCGCCCTTTACACGTATGTTCTTTCCCGCCGGAAACCACAATCCCGCGCGATTGAGTGCACGTGTGAAGGTATCGGAGAGGAAGGGAAAGCTCCTTTGGAGCGTACCGCAAGTTTTCCCGCGCGCAATCCCGTACGCTCCAAGCACTCGCAAAGGAGCGTACGTGTAAAGGGCGCTAATTACAACAAGTATATGGGTGGAGTTGACCATCGCAATTAGTTAATAGAGAAACATAAAATTAAAATTCGTGGGAAAGAAATGGTATTGGCCGATTTTCACACGTATAATTGATATGGCAATTGTAAACACGTACATCGCTTACAACATGGTTAACAATGAGAATAAACGCGTGAAAGACATAAGGCGATACAGTGCCATTGAATACCTAATAATTACAAGATAAAAAGAACTTTTTATATACCATGTTTATAAATTTTCTGTTGAATCATATAAACTTGACAATTCTATGTATTAATAAATACTTTTTAAAAATTTTTTTGATGAAGTATCCCATCAACTTGAAAGAAAATGAATTGGAAGTTAACTTGCATTTAACTTTTTGTTCCCGTTCCGGCCAATAGATGGCTGCACCAGTCTGCAAAACAAAATTAACTGAAAATAACTGAAAATTAATTTAATTCTGTTTAAAGATGGCTAAAAATATTTAAAAAATGCATTGTCATCGTGTTCTGAACTATTCTAAAAGTTTCAAATGCCTAGCTAGTCGGGAAGTTAGTTAAAAATCGATTGCAAGATTTGTACTTGACAAATACACAAACACACAAGAAAGTAAGTTAATAAAAACATGGTAAAAATAGGAAACACCACGCGAAAAAGTTTCGTCAGGCCAGTGTTAACACAAACATCAAAGAATAAGTAATCAACGCTGTCAAATTAGATGGGAAAGACCACATAATTCTCAAAAGAGATAACCATAGAAACTAAGGAACCCAAGCCAAACCATGAAAAACACCCCCCACACCATGTTGCTGCCATCACCAAACTTAACAGTCGTCGCACAATGCAGTCACGTAAGAAACGCTCGCCGGGCATCCGCCAAACCCAGACGCGTCCATCGGATTGCCAGATTGTAAAGCGAGATTCATCACTCCAAAGAACAGTTTTCCACATGTCCACAGTCCAATAACGGTGAGCTTTGCACCACTGCAATCGACGCTTTGCATTCTGGGGAGTGATGTTCGACTTGTGAGCGGCTGAACGACCATGGAATCCCAGGTTTTTTAACTCTCAACGAACAGTTCTGCTGCTAGCACTAACGCCCGATGAACTTTGGAACTCCTGAGTGATTTCAATCAACGAGGACTTGCGATTTTGTTTCAGTACCCTTTTCAAAGTTATACGGCTGTGTTCACTAATTCTTTTTCGACCTGCCATTTGGTTTTTCTGCAGTTTCACTGTCTCGACGTTTCCACTTCACAATTACATCACTCACAGTGGATTTTGGCTTCTGTAGAATGTCCGAAATTTCACGAACTGATTTCCCACAAAGGTGGCATCCCACTATAATGCCACGATCAAAGTCACTAACCTCCTTTGACTTACTCATTGTCTCAGAAAGGCATAAATATGACCTGACAAACCACTACCAACACTTTTATAGCTTTCGGTTACGCATCAAATTACGTCACCTGCCAGATCCACTTCTTTAGGAGGGTGTCCGGATACTTTTGGCTAGATAGTGAATATCTATGTGAGGTTGAAGAGAAAACATGAAGGTAGATCAAATCAAGAAAAGCAAAGAATTTAACTGCTTAATGCAAGCATTCCCAGCTTTTTAGCGTTTGCGGAACCCTTGGGAATGAGCTTAGAAACTTGCACCCTTGTTAGAATTTTAGTTTTTTTCAATGTTTTCAATATTAACTAATATATATCAGGAACACGTTAAATTTAATTTCAAATAAATGTTTACTCCATCACTGATTTTATTCATTTATTGAAAGATATAATAACAAACGACACAACACAATAGAATATATTAATACAGTCTCAAAAATAGCCATGGATTCAGTATAGTATTGCACTAGAGGACTACAATGGAAATCTCTAAAGAGTGTTTGTGTTTTATTGATGTGAGACTTTCAACTGGTGCTGGAAAGCACAAGTGTTTGATATCAGATCTAGAAATTGACGACGAAACACGAATATCATCCTTAAGTGTGAGCAGTCTATTTCTTACTTTGTATTTTATGGTCGTCATGACAGAGAAAGCTTGCTTGTCCAAATATTAAGTTGAAAAGGGTAAAAGTAGGTCTGTTGCTTTCTTAACTAGGTCAGGACAACAACGGTACACGAGTGGGCCTGTGGATCCGAAAGCCCATATCAATGACGGTCCGTTGAACAGTTCGCACGCTGACACTTGTTGATGCCCCAGCATTGAAATCAGCTGAAATTTGAGGAAGCGTTGCAAGTCTATCTCGTTTAAGGATTATCGTCAGTCGTCGACAGTCCCGTCCATTCAAGGTCTTTTTCCGGCCGCACCGCTGTCGGAGATTTGATGTTTTACTGGATACCTGATATTCACGGTACACTCGGGAAATGGTCGTGCGCGAAAATCCAAATTGCATAGCTACCTCGGAGATGCTATGTCCCATCTATCGTACGCCGACTATAACACCACGTTCAAAGTCACATAAATCGTGATAACCTGCCATTGTAACAGCAGGAACCGATCTAACAGCTTCGCCAGACACCTATTGTCTTATATAGGCACTGCCGACCGCATCGCGTGACGTTGATTGGTTGAATATCTTCGTAATTTGCATACGCACGCCTGTACCATTTTCTTTCTTTCTTTTTTTTTTTTTTGGGGGGGGGGGCTTTTCAGTGTAGATTGATATTACAGCAACCTTATATTAAAAGACACTTCCATTAAAATATTCCAACTGATACTTCCTTGCCAAGTTTACTATACCTCGCTTCACTTCACTAAGCTATGCATGTATGTATGTACGTATGTGTTTGAAAGTAGCATTATTCTAACCCATCTCTAGCCATGGTTTATTGTTTTGTATATCCTGTAATACTTCGAAACATAAGTAATATTACAAGAGTTGAAGGATTTTTCATAGCTTTATTTTTTACAAGACTTCCTCTGATAGCCGCACCAAACAGGAAAATAAATAAAGTTTTGAAAACCTCCATAAAACTGCAAGAAACTATCAAAAGAAGCGTGCTGACAAAGAAATAGAGATTTATGAGCAGATAAAATGAAAAAATATATATATATATATATGAAATGTAAATATCCATTAGGAATATTTTTTCTTCATTCTAAAATTGAGAAATTATTCTATTTATTGAAGTGAGATTTATGTTTCTTTAATAAGTAATAGTAAAAGTCATATATGTATATTTATGTATATTTAGCAATATGTATCGAAAATGATGTGTGAAATTTATCAAAACCTTAAAATTATGGCAGATCAGTCCATTCTATAAACTTAACGTGTGAAATCTTTAAAAACATAAAGGTTACATTTGAGATGGATTGTGATTTTTTAATTGTTGTTTTTGAATGATATATTTTAACTCGATGTAAATTCTTATGTATTTTTAATTCCTTTTATCGTAGGTGTTTGACAAACGGCGATGAAATTTTCAAGATACGTTCGAGTGGCGATTCTGACTGATAATGGCAACTTCAAGGTAAACGTAACTCCAAACAACAGCATTGAAATCACAGGTGGTTTTGAGGCACCTTTTCTGGGGCTGCTTTTGGAAGCTCTGGATTTGTTACCCGTAATTCGAATTGCTAAAGAGAATGAATGGGGTATGCAAAAGAAGGATGGTAACTGGACTGGAGTCATTGGCATGGTTTCACGTGACGAAGCTGACATCGCCATTGGTGCTCTCCTCATGACTGAAGAAAGAATGAAAGCAGTGGATTTTACATATCCGTACTCGATACAAGACGTTACATTTGCTACTAAAATACCAGGGATAGTGACAACGACCAAGGCCCTTACTAGGCCATTCTCACTTGATTTATGGATAGGCGCCCTTATAACTTTAATTATATTATCAGTTATCCTGAGATTTTTGCTGTCCAAGAAGCCTAGTTTGGATAAAATTGGATTTAGCCTGTTAGGTTATGCATTAAACCAGTCTTCGAATATGATAAGTCCCAGGTTTAGAGATAGAGTCTTGCTGGGTTCGTGGATATTTAGCACCGTGTTCTTGTCAAAGATTTACAGCACGTTTCTGCTGTCGTTTTTGACTTTACCGATAAGAGAAAACGGCATCAAAGATATTAATGATTTGTCGAAAGCAGTCATGACTGGAACCTACAAGTGCTACACAACAAGAGGGTCATCTTTACTGACGAGTTTATCAGGCAGTAGGCAAGAAGCGGTGAAAATCATCGCTACGGCAATTCAGAAGAATGATTGGGTCTTGAACACACAAAAGGAGTTCATAGAATATCTTCACAAGGATAACTGCGCAATTATACGAACAAGACAATATATCTACAACATGCTTCAAGACGATATTGTTGTCTCAGATGACTTTTTTTACAATGCCTATTCTTCGATAGCGCTTAAAAAAAATTCTCCACTAAAATTTAAATTAAACTTTCTTATTCACAGAGTAGTTGAATCAGGTTTATATATTAAGTATTTGGATCGCTATATATTCCAAGAAAGATTAAGTCAACATTCCCGGAGAACAAGTGAAAATAATTTCGACGAAAAACTTAAAATAGAAAACTTTTCAGGGGCATTCTTACTTCTTACTTTTGGCTATTCGCTTGCATTGCTAGTGTACATTTTGGAAATTATTCATTGGAGACTTTCGAATAGAAAAAACTTTAAGAAGTCTAGAGGTTAAACTAAATAACTTTGTAGAAGAAGTAGAGTCCTGTGTATTGAAAACAAATAAATTATATTCTATAAAGATTTTTGATTAGGAACTTAATCGTGTCATAGACTTAAAATAATGTTTTATTTTTAAAATGTATATGGCATTGTCCACACAATTATGACGTTCTGAAAACACTCTAATTCTGCTTCAGTGACATGGTATCAGTTTTCGGTCATATCGGGCAAAAGACATCCTTTTAAGGCGACATCAGCCAAGTTATTACGTTGAAAAACTTCCATTTTTTTCAGCTTTTTCTTTATAACACTTACATTGTACAGTTTATTTACACCGTTTTTTTTAATTCTTTAGCAATATCTTAGAGAATTATGGAATAATTGTTTTGGAACACTTAAAGTTATCTTTTTTTATTTTTAGATGTAGTGTAACAGCAGGGAAAAAAATGAATCTAGAACTATTGAAATTACTATGCCATTGGAAACATCAGGAAGGAGGGTAAAGAGAGGAAAATTTAGTATTCAAAAGCGACACAACTCAAATGACTTTCTAGGGGATCAGTGGGTTGAATGTAAATCTCCCTTGCCTATGATAGTACCACTATATTTGGAATGCCATTTATTCTCGAATTACTTTCAATGTATTGCAGTGGATGTTGTAATGAAGAAACTCAAGTTTTTTTTTCCAGAGGAACTGCAGAAGATAATTTTTTTCAGTAATAATTTACATTTGTTAATGACATGCAAAGTATACATTTAAGTTAAAGATATGTGACAGATCAGATCCGATGAGGATTATTGCTTTACTGAAAATTTACTGAAAAAACTAGAAAACTCTGTATTGGGTATATATATATCGGAACCTCGATATATCGAACCTAAAGGGGAACAAGAAAACTTCGAATTATAGAGGATTTCGATATACAGAGGTTCGATTTAATAATAACATGGGAGTGTTAGACAGGTTCGAGGGGAATGGAAAAACTTCCATTTATCAAGGAATTTGATTATATCGAGGTTCCACTGTGTGTGTATATGTATATATATATATATATATATATATATATATATATATATATATTATATATATATATATATATATATATATATATATATATATATATATATATATATATATATATATATATATCGGAACCTCGATATATCGAACCTCAAGGGGAACAAGAAAACTTCGAATTATAGAGGATTTCGATATACAGAGGTTCGATTTAATAAGAACATGGGAGTGTTAGACAGGTTCGAGGGGAATGGAAAAACTTCCATTTATCAAGGAATTTGATTATATCGAGGTTCCACTGTGTGTGTATATGTATGTATATATATATATTATATATATATATATATATTATATATATATATATATATATATATATATTATATATATATATATATATATATATATATATATATATATATATATATATATATATATGACGTGCTTCGTTTCACACCCGTTTATTAAACGATGTTGTTCGAACAGTCGATGGTGGTCCGATGGCGTAGTGGGAGAAGATACACATCAGTTCGATTTAACCAAATTTATTTCTTTATCTACGAACAACCACTGTTGCAAAGAAACGCACATTGTAGCGCTCGCCATTTTACATCAAAGCCCTCGGACCTGGCTAGCGCAAGTCCACTTCCAACGACTTATCCCTTCCGTCTCCGAAATTATACCGTTCCTCAAGGCGTCTAACCCTATCGACCATGCTCATTATGACGTCTGTAATTAATTTTCGCGCGAAACCCAGTCCAAACTCCAAAAACAACTCCCTGCGCAATGATACTTGCGATTCTCTTTTCTTGATTTTCCCCGAGGCCGTTCAACTCTATTGATAAACTCGCTCTTTGTTCGTTCAGAAAGGGAATTTCCCTACCTGCGGCGCGTTTCGAAATACGATAATTAATGAGATTTAATGCTAGAAATTAGTTATTTTGAAGCCCCTGTAAATTTCTTAATCATTATTCTATTCTAATTAATCCTTAACATATATATATATATACTATATATATATATATATATGTAGGAAGGAGTTAGTACTCCTTCCTTTAGAAGTGAATCATTAGACTTAATCATTTTGAACATTTAATTAAACTAGACGATGTTTACAAGACAGGACTAACACTTAGTATGAAATTAAAAAAAACAAAGCATCAACATAGCTATTTGACTCAAAACGGCAAGCCTGCGGAGCGACACATCCGCTTCGTAATGTCACTAGTCCATCACTCTGTTTGCGCGCCAAGTCCTTCGCGCCGAAGTAGTAGGAGTGGAAGTTGTAGTAATAGTTCAGTTGTGTTGCCAAACTCATTCTCACACGGCCGTTCTGACTTTCCAGACGTCCGCGGCTGGGTTGTAAACAATAATTCTGAAAAGATAAAAAAAAAAGAGCAGAAAAAGGAAAAATATTTCAAAAAATCAAGCAGTGTTCAACACAGTGGTATTGGTGTTCAGTTTCTGCACCACTGTTTCATTTTGTCCGCTGCAGTTGATGTTATGGTTGGACCATCGTGATGTCCTAACATTCGAACTTCGTAACGATCGTTGGGGTTGATGTTCGTGATCTCATATGGTCCGAAGAACTTTGGTCGGAGCTTTAATCCGGTTCCAAATTGAGTTCGTTGTATTGCCACTTTGTCACCGATCTTGTATTTACAAGCCGGTTTACGCCGTTTGTTATATTGTCGTATGTTTTCTTCCTGTAAACGGAGGATATTTCATTTAGCTTCGATACGTAACGCTTCTTTGTCATCAAGAATTCTTTGGTGGTGTTCCTCGTCAAGAAGATTTTTAATCTGTAGATCCTCTTGTTGTTTCATTTTAACACCAATTAAAAGTTGAAAGGGTGTGAATTTTGTACTGCGTGTGGTGGTACTATTTAAGATACGTTGCAATCTTGGGACATATTTAAACCATTTGTCAGGTTCATCTAGAGCTAACTTAGTTAAAACGGGAATAATTGTGCCATGAACACGCTCAACCTGACCGTTGCCACGTGGCACACCTGTTGCTATTGAAATGTGTTCAATTGACTGTTCCTGGCAGTAACTTTGAAATTCTGAAGATGTGAATGCGCTACCTTTGTCAGTAATGATTTTTGAAGGGTTGCCAAATGTAGTTTGTTGCAAGGATAATTTGTCTAAGGCATCTTTCGTAGAGGTGGACTTCACGGGATAGATCCATACAAATTTGGAAAAGGCATCAACTACTGTAAAAAGATACTTATAACATTTTTTTGTCGATGGTAAAGGTCCTAAAAAGTCGCAATGGTAACATTCAAGGGGTGCATTACCTTTTGGAATGGGGTGAAGGTATCCTTCTTGTTTTCCAGATTTTCGCGAGGACAAAATGCAAGGAATACAGTTCGAAATAATTTCTTGAACTAATTTCTTAAGTTGAGGAATGAAAAATTCACGAGAAACAATTAATTCGGTTTTTTGTGAAGCAAAATGACCTTGTGAATGGGCGTTTAGCACTATTTCTTTCTGCATCATTTGTGGTACTACTAAAAGTTCGGCATCCTGATGAAGTTTATAAAGAATTCCGTTTTTAACAAAAAATTCATCAGAAGGTGTAGATTCAAGCATAGATTTAATTTGAGATATAAATTCATCCTGGTCTTGGGAATTTTTCACCTTTTGAGTGATATCATTTGAGGTAATTACAAGAATGGGGTTACGACTTAAAGCATCAACATGTTTCATCTGTCTACCGGGTCGATGACAAACTTCATAATCAAAGTCTTCTAACATCAATGCCCATCGAGCAATTTTAGATGGTAGGTCTTTTTTGTGCATCGTTTTTTGGAAAGCATCACAATCGGTGATAATTTTAAATTTTGTTCCCAACAAGTAGTTTCGAAATTTTTTTAGCGCTTCAATAACGGCAAGAACTTCCAGTTCATAACTATGATATTTTTCTTGTTGAACTGTAGTTTTACGGCTAAAATAATGAATAGGATGAAACTGTCCATCATCGGATTGTTGCAAGAGCACAGCGCCAAAACCTAAGGAGCTGGCATCAGTGTGGAGTTCTAATGGGTATCCCTGTTGAAAAACATGAAGAACTGGGTTTTGTGAAAGAATGTTTTTAAGTTGTTGAAAAGCTGCTATTTGTTCAGAGTCAAAATTAAATTCTACATTATCCCGAAGGAGGTCACTTAATGGTCTAGCAATCAGCGCATAATTTGGAATGAACTTTCTGAAATAACTTGTTAATCCAAGAAAACTTTGAACTTGTTTAGGGGTTTGAGGTTGTGGGAAATTTTGAACAGCTTGTGTCTTGGTAGGTGAGGGTTTAACTACTCCATTTTCGATAATGTAACCAAGAAATTCTATCTTTCGCTGTAAAAATTGACACTTTTTAAAGTTCAATTCAAGGCCATAGTCTGCAGCTGTTTGGAGAACTAGGCGTAATTTTTGTAGACCTTCAACTTCATCATTAGATGGTATGAGAAGATCGTCCATGTAAACAATAAGAACATTGTCGCGAATGAGATTTCTAAAAACTGTGTAAACATATCGTTGGAAAACACTGGGACTGTTACATAAGCCAAATGGGACACGTAAAAATTCGTATTGTCCTTCATGAGTCACAAAAGAAGTATATTTAGTGCTATTAGGGTCCATAGGTACATGAAAGAAACCATTTTTGAGATCAAGTGAAGTGAACACCCGAGATTTTCCAAGTTTGTCTAAAGCTTCTTCGATGAGCGGTAAGGGAAATTTATCTTTTATCATTTTTCTATTCAATTTGCGGTAATCAACACAAAGTCTATAATCTCCACTTTTTTTCTTACATAGAACAATCGGTGCGGCATAATCGGAGCAACTTTCTTTAATAATTCCATCATTTAACCAATCTTGAATTTGGCTTTCTACAATTTTCTGTTCCGCGAAAGGGAGTCGTCGAGAACGTTGAGCTACAGGGATTTCATCTTGTAATAAAATAGTCATCTTAATTTCAGTGTCTTGAACTTTATGTGGTTTGTAGGAAGTAACGATATTTTGAACTTCCTCACGAGTTTCAGAATTCAAAATGTGTGAAAGATCAAATGGAAAAGCTTGATCATCAGAAACATTAGCAATATTAACGAAGGTGTTATTTTCAGGAGTTTTGCATAAACGAATACCGTCTTTATCAAATGTAAATTGGGTTTGCTGTAAAAAGTCGATTCCGATAATCACATCAAAAGGAATCAAGTCATCCTCTAGAACATGTATTTTAGCAGGTAAAGTAATGGTTTGAATTTCGATGGAATCCTGAAAGAATCCGATGCTGTGAACTTGGTTTTTGCCAATTCCTGAAAAGGGAATGTTGGTGGGCTGCAATGGTGGCGAACCAATTCTTCGATAGGTTTTCTCATTGATGAGGGTTGCCTGTGACCCAGTGTCGCAGAGTGCTGTCAATTGTCAGTAATCCTGCAAGTTGAATGCCAACATGCATGGGATTTTTCGATGAAGTTTCAGGAGAAAGTGCATTTACAGTTTTATCAGAAATAGGTTTTTGAGAATCAGGTTTTGGTTTAGAATTTCGATAACTTTTAGGGCAATTAGCATGAACATGACCAAAACTTTTACATCCGTAGCATTGTTTACCATGTGACTTATTCAAACATTGGTTGCTTTTGTGACCTCTCAAGCCACAGGAAAAACATACTGGCTGTGTATTTGGGCTACGTGTATTATCGACTTTCACATTGAGGTAGGAAGCATCAATTTTTTTCTGATTATTTTGTCTGAAATTTTGTGATCTGTTAAAGATTTGTTCATAAATTTTCAACTTTTCCTTAAATTCAGGGACGGATTTACAACCGTAAAGAATAACTTTATTGTTTGTTGAATCAGGAATTCCGTTTATGACATACTCAAACAGAGAGGAGTCATCGAGAGAACCTTTGTGTGCCAAATCTCTCATAGCTAAGAAATATTCTTGTAGGGTTTCAAACGGTTTCATGCGTCGAGATTCCATTAATTTATGTAACTGAATACCGTTAATTTTGTCCGAAAATTCGTCTAATAAATGGTGCTTCAATTGTTCCCAATTTGTAATTCCACGAATAGACCTAATTAAAGTTTGAGCGGGACCAGTTAAACATTTTCTAACAAAAGTAATTTGGTGAATTGGATTGTTTATCTGATATAAACAAAAAAGTTCTTCAACGTCAGATATAAAATTCTCAACACTGTAATTATCACGAGACGAGAAAGGTTTTATTAAATCAACAACGTCTTTCAGACTAAACAACTGGAAAGAGAGATTCGCAGTTTCAACTGAAGGCAATGAATTTTGATCTGATTCACCAACGGAAATGTGTGTATTTTGCTTATTCGAAGATTCTTTTGCGTCAATGGTGGGGGAAAAGGGAGATCTATTTTCCTCTATAACGCTGTTAGTTTGGGATGAACGTGCACCCGGAAGTGAGTCATCATTCACTTCGCATTCCGAAAGATCAGAAAATTCTGCTTTTAATAACGATAAATCACTAAGACTCATAAGAATGGTATTGGCACATTTGTCTGGGTCAGTTGAAAATTCTAAATGAAGTAGATTACAAATAGAAATCAAGTCTTTAAGTAAAAACTCTTTAAGTACTTTCTGTTTCGTTGCTTCCAACACGAATGGCTGTTTAAAACCTGTAAATTTACGTAATCTCGTACGATTTTGTCTGTCGCCGTCTGTACCAAAAATTAAACGATGTAGAACCTTTATTTGATTCGTACTACCAATTTTTAATGATTTTGCAATATTGGGGTAATCGTTGAGAGTAGCCATAACTATATACTAGGTTCAAACAATTATAGTACACAAATATACAAATATTCAAAACCAAAATCGATACTTATAATACGTAGGTACTCAAATTCAAAAATAAAATTTCAAATCGAAATTTCCTCAAATATCAATTCAATAATAAAATATTGATTCTCAAAATATGCATCAAGGAAATAATATAATATTCTTCAAACTGTATTCAAATTGCAATCATTCAAAATATATGTTATGTTGTGGTTTGTTCAAGGAAACAAGATTCTTCAAGTTAAATGTCGAAATTTTCATCAAATCATCAAATAATTTCATCGAAATAGAATTCTCTTCAAGAAAACAGAAGTGATAAATTCAACGTCAAAGACCATCAAAAATTAATTTAGCATCAATTAAATTCTTGCATCAAAAGAACGTTGAAATATTTTCAGTTTTCTTATAATTATCATCAATAAGATGAGAATTCCATTAATCTTCAAAATTTTCTTGAACAAGCTTCAAAGTATGCATCAAATAATTACAATATAATCAGAATATACTCACAGTTCTGGTTTTCGGTTCTCGTCATCCCATCAGAATATTATCAGAGTCCGTGGCACATCACTTTCGTTTTCGCTGGCGGTATCCAAAACAGAAAGCACAGAGAACAGTAATCCGGTAATCATCAAAAGAAAATAGTTTTTCAGTCCAAGCTAGGGGTATTTTTCGAGTCCGAGGGCCGAGCACCCATGTAGGAAGGAGTTAGTACTCCTTCCTTTAGAAGTGAATCATTAGACTTAATCATTTTGAACATTTAATTAAACTAGACGATGTTTACAAGACAGGACTAACACTTAGTATGAAATTAAAAAAAACAAAGCATCAACATAGCTATTTGACTCAAAACGGCAAGCCTGCGGAGCGACACATCCGCTTCGTAATGTCACTAGTCCATCACTCTGTTTGCGCGCCAAGTCCTTCGCGCCGAAGTAGTAGGAGTGGAAGTTGTAGTAATAGTTCAGTTGTGTTGCCAAACTCATTCTCACACATATATATATATATATATATATATATATATATATATATATATATCGGAACCTCGATATATCGAACCTCAAAGGGAACGAGAAAACTTCGAATTATAGAGGATTTCGATATAGAGAGGTTCGATTTAATAATAACATGTGAGTGTCAGGCAGGTTCGAGGGAAATGGAAAAAATTCCATTTATCAAGGAATTTGATTATATATATATATATATATATATATATATATATATATATATATATATATATAATCTCAATCTCGGCACGCACCCATTTTCGTATAACCAAGGGCCGCGTATTCACTTGCAACCCCAAGACACTACTATACTCAGAGTAAAATAGTACTCAATGAAGGACAGTCTCACTACTTAATGCACAGCACTATATATTAACATTAAGGACTATTTACATATAATGAATTACGGGACATATATCGTTACACTCCAGGTCGCACCTGGCCTCCACAAATCTGAATGGGTTACATTACGCAGCCGTCTGCCACGATAAGGGTTAACTGAGCAGCCGTCTGCCGCTTATAGGAGCCAACGTCATGCTCCGTCGAAACTACTTCTCCCGTCGCAGCCCGTCTGCTGCCATTAGGCACCTCTCGCCTGGTCGGGAACCGATTTCACTCTCTCCAAATTCTTTCTCCGCAGTTCATCTCTCGGAATCCTAGGAGCGCTGTCGTCGCATAACGTACGTGGCGACATAACTCGGCCAACCTGCCAAGGCTGACGTCCTCTGCAGTGGTATGCCCTATCATTACCTTCATCAGTTTTAACACACTAGTACAGACTAAACAATAACAATGAAGCAAACGAAAAAGTAATACGCTGTTCACAGTTGGTCATGGCTCTTTTCTGAAAGTTTAGTCAGAGCCAGTGGACTACGGTTCAACGTGTTCACTGTAGTACTTTAAAACACACACAGTTGCACAAAGTTTAAGTTAAGATGCACAATTCGTCTTTAACTACAGCACTTGGGGTGATCAAAACACACTTGAAATGCACTATCACAAACAGGAGCACACTTTCACAGGTGGGTCACCGAAATCTGCTGAACTTTGTCTTATTACAACAATAACTTTTGATTCTGGAAAGAATTTTGAAGACTCACCACAAAATTTCACTGGCATTTCCAAATTTGTAGCATTTACGCTACGGGGATCGAATTCACTAAGAATCACTTCTCCTCTAAAATTTAGTGGCATTTCAAAATCTGTTGCCTTTACGTTATGTGGCACACATTCGCTCACAATAATCACTTTTTCTTCCTTCTCATTATTCCAAACATAGCCACGATCGTTTTCCTCTGTTGAGATCTCTTCTTGTCCCCTCGGACACCCGGGGTGGTGTCGTAAGTTCGATGACCTCTGTCATAGACGGCGGACGAAAATGTGCAAGCCTGTTCTCCCCATCGGAGTCTGCGAATTTGGCTGACAGTTTATGAGTCATAAGTATCCATCTGTGTCTTCCGTCCTGACGCTCTCTTCGGCCTGAAATTTCGGGTGAGCATCTCTACCCTCTCTTCTGGTTTCACATTCCAGGAGAGCATCGCTATTCTTGCTCGGGGTCAGTGTTGAAAGTTCACTGAACTTTGAAGAAGGCACTTCCCCTTTCCCGCCAAACTGAGATGAAGGGGTGAGCTTCACAGACACTGATAAGCTCATCTTTTCAGCTTGAAAATATTCTCGCCTCTGGCTTGGGCGATTTTCTTACTCACTTTGTTGATTCACACTTATGCAAACGACATCAGATACCCGAAAATATATCTTTTGGTGGCACAAAGAATTTTCTGCACCTATGTCTATAGTTTTTAACAATGATATGATCCATAGCAAAAATTCGATGCTATTTTTTTCTCATTTTATTTATATTATATTTATTTTTCTTACTGTATAACTTTTGAATACTACTCAAACATCAATTCTATTGTTATTCAATTTGATATTTTAAGGACCATCTGGCAGTCAAGGCGTTGAGGAGGGCCCTAACTGAATTCAATTCGTGCCCCCCCTCCCCCACCCAAAAAAAAGAAAAAGAAAAGTTAGAAGCACGCTACGCCTATGTCCAGAACCGATTAAATACACTCCATAGAGCCAATGTTATTTTACCCTGTTTTCCACGGCCACCCCTCAAAAGGGCCACTTTTTTTCGGAACCATGACGGGCCGCCATAGAGAAGTTTCACTGTATATATATATATATATATACAGTGGACGCTCGTTAATTCGAACTCAAAGGTTCTCAGAAAAAAGTTCAAATTATCCGATGTTAAGAGAAAATATATAACTTTAAAAGTGTATCACTGAAGAAGAAAAATCTCCTGGTATGTATAACTCCAGAAAATATATTATATTATGCTATCTAAAATTAAACATATTAAAAAGCAATACAGACTTACCTTAATCATAAAATGAAGCAGACGATATGCAGTAGGAAGTAAATTTTAATTAAAAATATGAATTACATTTTTGGGAAAAACTGTAAAATGGATGTTTGGCTTTGTTTATGATGCTTACATTGTTCAGCCAGCTTCTCGATTTGAAGTAAATATTTCAATTCATTTTCAGAGAAAGGGCGATGGCCGGATGGCTAGGGCGATGGTCTTCGGTACAAGAGTCTGTGGGTTCGAGTCCCACAATTGGCATGGATGTTTGTAGCCGTTCAGAATCAGTTTTAAGCAGTAGGTCCGGATCTAATTAGCCCTCGTGTAGCAAAAAATGACCGTTGCGCTCCAAAACCAAACCAGAGGAAGGTTCCATCTGAATAAATGCTTTCAGAGTTTTAATAGAGTCCATTATGGCTTGATCATTAGGACGCCTAACAGTCTCTGCATTCTCTTCTATTTCATCTCCTCGGATAGTTTTTATTATGTCACCGTCGCTCAGTTTTCTACAGACTTCCACGTCTTCATCTACCCTTACATAATCAGAAAAAGTAACGTTATCACAGTTAAATTTTTTGAATTCAGGAAAATCTGTATCAATATCGTCACATTCTTCGGTTTGATTGTTCTCTTCGGTGTGCATGAATTTAGTATGACGAAAGCAATTACTAATTTTGCTTAATTTAACATCATCCCATGCGGCGTATAGATCATTTATAGCTGTCAGCAGAGTAATGTCGTAAATTTCCCCCACAGAATCAATCAATCACAGAAAAAATTATTTGTTTTAAGAGTCTCTTGAAATAATTTGTTTAAAGATTCTGAATGATTCCTTGATCCATTGGTTGTAGCTTCTCAGTTGTGTTTGGAGGCAAATATTCAACCTGTATAGAACTCAGTTCTGGAAGGTTATTGTAGCAGGTTGCGTTATACACAAATAAGAGAATTTTACGCTTTTGTCTCGAAAACTGGTTATCTATTCCTTTTAACGAGTTACTGAATATGTCTTGTGTCATCCATGCTTTTTTATTGGATACATACTCAACTGGCAGTGTTTTAATTCCTTTACGACTTCATGGATTCTTAGACTTTCCAATCACTAATAATTTAAGCTTTTCACTCCCATCCATATTACCACAAACTAAAGCTGTAATCCTCTCTTTACTGCTTTTATCTCCTACGCAAGCATCCCCTTTAGAATGTAATGTCTTGTTTCGCAAGAGTTTAATAAAAAAATGCAGTTTCGTCCGCATTAAAAAATATCTTTCGGCAGGTAAGTAGAGAAAAGCCCTGGCAGTTTCGTACCGAAATTAGTGCGTACGTCTTCGTTTACATCTTAGCTTTGGCCATATATAGTTTGATAAGAAATATTGTGTCTTGACTTAAATCGAGAAAGCCATTCATCACTGCATTTAAAATCTTCAATACCCATTCGACTTGCCAATTCATCAGCCTTCGTCTGCACTAGAGGTCCATTTATCGGAAAATTTCGAGATCTAACATCCTGGAACAATAGTAGTAGAGAGTTTTCTAGATCTTCTTGGGACGCATTTCTCATGCGTTTCCTTTCTCTAGCAAATTTTGATTTTTCCCATGAATCTAAAATTGACTCCTTGTTTTTCAAATAAGTTGACAAGGTATTTTTTTAATTCCATAGTCAGCTGCTAACTTTGTTTTACATTCGCCACTCTCTACTTTCTTTAAAATTTCTACCTTTGTCTCCAAAGTTAAGGTTTTGTACTTTATACGTGTAGACATCCTGAATTTTTACACGTTTACACCACACACTGAGGAAGTAAAACTTGCCAGGGGATGGCCGATTGGCCAGGGCGCCGGCATTCGGTTCAGATCCTGTGGGTTCGAGTACCACTGTTTGCATGGATGCTTGTAGCCGTTCGGAATCGGCTTTAAACTGTAGGTCCCGGTCTAATTAGCCCTCGTATAGCAAAAAGTTGATCGTAGCACTCCAAACCAAACCAAAACAAACGAGGAAGAAAAACTAGATCACATTAACTTGTCTGCACTGCAGGCATAACTGACGAAGCTCCCTAGAAATTGTAGTAATGACTGGTTTTTCTGAAATTCTAAGAAAATCGATACAAATAACGAAAAATAGCTATCCGTTAAGCACTGATGTCCCTAACGTTTAGCGGAAATGCAATACTGTGGTCTAGGAATGCAGGCATGTGCCTCTTTACACAGAAAAGAAACACGGATGATTTTGGCACACAAAATAATAAATGCAGCGTGTATTTTCTCCTTTAAACGAGGAAAAAGAAATTTGTTTGTCAAATTTTTAGTTTGAATTAACCGAAGTGATAAAAATTTAGTTCGAATTAATGAGATTTTTTAACATTTATCCCAATACAAGTTTTTTGGGGCCTTTAGATTAGTTCGAAATAACCGAAAGTTCGATTTAACCGAGTTCGAATTAACGAGCGTCCACTCTCTCCCTCCCTGTCTCTCTCTCTCTCTCTCTCTCTCTCTCTCTCTCTCTATATATATATATATATATATATATATATATATATATTATATAATATTTTTTTTTCTTCGGATAAAAAAGAAGTAGAAGAAAAGACAAACTACACTGAGCAATGGATGATAATCTATTAACAACCTGATTTTCTGGGATAAGATAAAGAGTAATCGGTGTAATGAGAAGGGTTTTGTTTACGAGTCAAGCGCATAAGCGTTTAGAGTGTTGGTTTCGATTCTGGAGTATATATTCTAAGGATAATCATGAAGTATTTGTACTACAATCTTCCTTTTGACCAGGACGAATTCTTCAAAATGTAAGTCATGATTTCCCTTTATTTGTTATTCATGCTGTTGAAATGTGTCAAAGTATAAAACCTCTCTACAAATTATCATATGATTTGTATTTCGTGTAGTATAGAAGAATATACTTATTAGTGACTCTCTAGTTTTTAATAAATCAGAAATTTAAATAATAAGGTTAATTAAAAATCCTTAACGAAACAATTATGCATTATTGTTGGCATGAAGTTACGAAAGAATTTTTCCATATGCTTTTAGAATTTCAGTCGATAGTATTTATTTTTCACTGATGGAAGTAAACTGTTTATTTAGATCCGACGGCCACAAGAATGAACATTTTTAAGCAGCAAATTCGTGTTTATTAAGAAAACAAAAATCTTCAAATTAATTTGGTTTTCAGAACAGTCTTTAGAGAGAAAAAATAGAGAAAGTATATTTCGGGTTTAACAAGAAAATACAAACAAATGTAAAAATTAATTAACTATAGTAAGAGATAGTAGTAATATAAGATAACAATATTTTACAATAGCGTAAGTTCGTAGAATCAATACAAAAATTTACGTATATTGGCATAAATAATAATGGCCTTTTTATAAATAATTAGCTGAATACCCGTGCTTCGCTACGGAGTACATTCAAATTAAATACAACGGTCAATGTATGCAATTAATGCCAATATATATATATATATTTATAAAAAAATAGTAACGGATATTTTTATAGACAAATTAATGTAGAAGAAAATATTCAAATTAAATCTAATAGAACATACTAAAGAATATAGTACAGTTAATATAGTACGGTTTGAAGTACATTTATTTTGCTGTATTTTAATATTTTTTTGGATAATGTCCTATCGTCTGCCGCATTAGCAAGAATTTTTTTTTTGTCTATTTCGTTGTTATGCTCGTGACGCAAAAGTAGTTTAAGTATCACAAAAAGAAAAGAAACCACGTGATCAGCATTTAATAAATTAAATTCTATAAATTAAATTCTAAAAATTAATCTTTAAAAATTCATCAAAAATCAGAAAATGGAGGTAAAGATTCGAAAAATATTTCATTTTAAAGGAATTTTTATGGTTTTTCTCGTGATATAAATTTTATAACCCTCAGATTATTATTTTAATTGCAAACTTTAAAAAAAAGTTACAAAAAAGCTTAAAAATTTAATTTTAAAAATGTAAGAAGAATTTTTCAAAAATCTTTCTTGGTGCACCCCTACACTATAAGAAGAATCACCATGCAAAATTTCAGCCCTTTAGGTCCAGCTGTTTGGTCTGTGTGTTATATGTCAGTCAGTCAGGAGCTGTTTTATATATATATATGGATTAAATATTGTTATAATTATTTCTTGAAAAAGTTTGAGATGTAAAATTATATTCACATACCCTTTTCATAATAATATTAGCTAATGTGAAATTCGTATCGCCAAAATTTAGTGAAACGCCATTCACTTACGTTAAAATCAATAGAAACCGAAGCTTTGTTCAAATACTTTTTTCCAAAACTGTATCTTCTACATAGAGATCTATTGATCACAGCCATATCAAACCCTTCTTCCAGATGTGATGCTCGAGAAACAAGAAAAGACGGAACGAAGCTGAAAAGTGTTAATTTATGAAGTCAGTAGTACAGGGTGATAAAAACAAGTTTGGGGGAAATTAAAGTTAGGGGAGAATTTTTACTAAAACAACGGAAGAATTTGCTTATGAAATAAATATACATGACGTAAACCAGGGGGAATTTTTTTTCAGGTAGTCTCTTCTAACGAAACTACCGCGGGTTATTAACGTAGGATTACTTATACCTCTTTTGTTTCTCACCTCTTTTGTATGTATGTATGTGTTATGTATCTATCTATCTATCTATATATATATATATATATATATATATATATGTACCTCGGAGGTATAGAATACTTTGTCACAATGTTTGAATTTCGCAGGAGATCTAAAAGAAATCCACTTGCTGCTTTTTACCTCGACACAATGATAGGACATGGTGCCATTTTCAATGGGCAAGGTCACTTCTGTATAAACATTCGCGTAACAGCTTTTCTCTACTGAAAATAGCACTAAAATGAAGGAATAAAGTTAAACAGTCTACTTTTAAGAAATGTACCTGTGACCTGTGTAAAAAATGACCTGTGAGTTGTCACCATTTTCTAAAAGGCAACATTTTTATCCACCTTTAAAATTCATTTCAATTTGTGTAACCTCACTTGTTATGAGGGGAATGGAGAAAGAAAAACAGAGGTAAGGAGAGAGAGAGAGAGAGAGAGAGAGAGAGAGAGAGGGGGGGGGGGAATACAAGTATACCGTTCCGGTTCGACAGATACAAGCACTAACCCTGAAGGGAGATTCTGTACGTTCACAATTTACCCACACTGGAGTGTCTCTAGTTTAATCTGATTCTTTCATGCATTGGTAAGCATATTAAAATTCATTATTAGCTTTTTAAACTATCTATGGCGCTAAAATACAGCTGTTATGGTACAATACTCAGTTTAAAATGACAATCAGACGTTGATTTCCGAGTTGATATGAGAATATGGAGATTATTTATGAAAATTGCTGATGAACTTGATATATCTTACTATAAATTAATGAGCAATGAATATATTAGAAGTAACAATATTCTCATTTAAACCCTCTCTCCTGTTAAGATCACTATTAAAAATATATATATTTAACATCTACTAAATATAAAATTCACATCTGTAATAGAATGTTTTAAGTTCGACGTTTATCGAACAGGGAAATTCCCCGTTTCGTTTAAAACCGGTTCAAACCAGCGAACTGTCAGCGTGAAGATCATTTGTGCTTAAAGTCAGGTAGAATATCGTATCTCCTGAATATCGTCCGCAACTGAAGAATGCTTTATAGCTTTTTTTAAACGAAATCATAGTTAAATCATTGGGTAAAAGTGAGAGATATCTCCTGAATATCGTACACAATTGAAAAAAAGGCTTTGTAAATGGAGTTACAGGTTTTCTTCAACGAAATTATGGTTAAATCATTGCGAAACCTTAAATTTGAGTACAAACAAAAAATTACACTTTTGTGTGAGTACTTAAGAATACGGTATCTCTGAAATGAGTTTTAACTCAATAAAACAAGGTTCGATATATTTATTTTAAGATTGCAGTTTTGATTATTTATTATTTGGTAAATTTTCTAGTTTACGTTAACTTTTGCTAATGTCCGAAGAAAAAATGATGTCAGACACTGGTTATCCTTCAAGATTTTTTTAAAAAATCGAATATTATCAAATAGGTAAGAAATCGCACCTTAAAGTATACGAGAACCGCAGCTAATCAGTTATCTATATATATATACGTATGTAAAACAGTTCCGTAACTGACTGACTGACTGACTGACAGATACCGTACAGACCAAACTGTTGGACCTAAAGGGCTGAAATTTTGCATGGCAATTCTTCTTATAGTGTAGGGGTGCACTGAGAAAGATTTTTGAAAAATTCTTCTTAGAATTTTTTAAATTAAATTTTTAAGCTGTTTCTTTAACATTCTTTAAAGTTTGCCGTTAAAATAATAATCTGATGGTTATAAAATTTATATCACGAGAAAGATCATAAAAATTCCTTTAAATGAAATCTTTTTCGAATCTTTACCTCCATTTTCTGATTTTGGGGGAATTTTTAAAGATTACTTTTTAGAATTTAATTTATTAAATGCTGACCACGTGGTTTCTTTTCTTTTTGTGATACTTTAAATGAATTTTGCGTCACGTGCATAACAAAGAAATAAATTGGCAAAAAAAATATTAAAATACGGTAAAAAATTAAATTTAATCACCAGACTAATTGAGATGGAAGTTTTTTAAGAATTTAATTCGAATTAGTATGTTTTATGGATATTAAACATACAAATTAATTGCATACATTGACCGTTGTATTCAATTTGAGTATTTTCTTCTACATTATTTTGTCTATAAAAATATGTTACGATTTTTTATAAATATATTTTCTGTTTTTTTGGCATTAATTGCATACCATGACCGTTGTATTTATTATAAATATATTTATGACATTAATTGAATACATTGACCGTTGTATTTAATTTGAATGTATCTACTCCGAAGCACGGGTATTCAGCTATAGTCTTTAAATATATTTCATGGGGTATTCATCATGAAGATCGAACATAAGATAGATTAATTTCAAATGTCATAATTACTGTTCCACTGTGACCTTGTGCTTTCTGAACAAAAAATAGTTGATTTACCGTAATAAAAAAAAAAAAACCACTGTTCCACGTTCGTTTTGAAAGTTGGAAATTTTACTAAAAATACAATCAAGATGTCAGAGCTTTTCAGCTCTGACATATTATTTCTCAAAATAATGGGAAATAATTAATTCTGATTATCGAATTACCAAAAACATGGCTAAATTGGTATATTTAATTAACTAAAAAAAATCTCCTCTTTGATGCAATATCGAGGTATACTTATTAAATTCTTCATACGGATTGTGGAGGACGCGAAATGGTGCGTAGACATTTGGTCTCGTCATCTAGAAAATTAATGGCACAAATGTTTTCAACTCAAAGATGATATTAAAAATGATTTATTTACTTATTTTCCCGATTCCTTATTCATAGTTTCTATATGGGTTATATTTTTGGCAAGTACTAGAATTCCTAAATATCCAAGCTGATTCATGACCCTCCATTTTGTTTTTCAATCCCGCTAAAATACACTCACACAATACCATAACTATTACAAGTTGTACGCAGCAATATGTACAAAATACAAGAGAAGATAAACGCTTGCCGATACTAGTTGTAAAGTTTCAAGATACAGGGTTAGCACAAATAAATGACCGGATTTTAAAACATTATATTTTCGAAACTATTACACATATTAAAATAAGTGATACGCGAAATTAAAGAAAAATATGGCAAATTTCATTTTACCACCGTCGATTAATAGATGACAGCACATCCATAGAATGCTGTGATTGAAATCCAAAAATGGCGACAATAACAGAGAAGAGTTTTTGCGTATTAGAATATGCAAGGGTTTTTAATTTCTTTGCATGTACGTGCTTACTTAAACGAGGAGCTTCCACACCGATGGATGGGGCGTGCGGGTGACAGCGATTTACCCTTAATCATACGGCCACCAAGATCCCCGGACCTTACGCCATGTGATTTCTTTTTATGGTATTACATCAAAGACACTGTTTATGTACCACCGACGCCGAAAACACTGCAGGAACTTAAAGAACACATTTGTGCAGCATTAGGAACCATTGACAGTGTGACACTACAAAATGTGTGGAACGAACTTGATTACAGATTAGATGTTTGTCGTGTAACAAAAGGGTCACACATCGAACATTTGTAACTGAAAATAAAACTTGGTATATTTTTCTTTAATTTCGAGTATCGCTTATTGTAATATGTGTAATAGTTTGGAAACTATAAATATTTAAAATCCGGTCATTCATTTGTGCTAACCCTGTATAATGTAAAGAGAAGTGTTGTTAAAGGAGAAATAAATCTGATTTATCCTTCAGTCCTCTTCCGCAAAAGAGTACACACGATTCTCTTTTTTTCACGGGGTATACTTTTCAGAGACTACCGTGGTAAAAAAGAAGGTAGCTTTCATCCAAGTATACTTAATGAGAAACTGTTAATTTTCATAGGAAATTTGGAATCGATCGACTGAACTGGAATAAATATATGTAAGAGCCAATCCACAAATCTTATATTAATTACGCTTATACGGGTTATTTTGAAAACTGAAAAAGTTCGGCAGTCGCTAGTGGTTAAAAATAAATTGAATTTATTTTTCAATAATGCATACCTACATACAACATAATCATTCAGTCATTCACTACTAGACAATAAGTGTTTTCTGTTGTTTTTCGGTGGCGTAAAAACACTGACGTCACTGGATATATCTACAAGTGAATCTTGAATAAAATGGACATCTTTTAAACCGTGTTAAAGTAAAAGAAAAACAGTGTAAAAAAATAATCTTTCTTTTTTTCTTGGACCGTGTTATTTCAAAACCTTGCAAAAAGAGAATCGGGTGTACTTTTCTTCTTAAAGTGGTTGACATCATTAACATTTAATTACGCTTATTAGATCTCGATGTAAAACCGTGCTCGACTCCACCTGTATCACAATTTCACAAAGCATTACATTCTATGTTTAACAGACAAAATGCTGGTAATACTTCTACTGACATTTGTGGCTTCCGCACTTGCTGGTTCTCAATGCCCACCGAGGGAGGACATTTATCCTTGCAGCTGTCTGGCTCTGTCCCAAGGAAAGAAACTTTTCTTTACTTCAGTTACATGCCATCGTCTTTCCAGTACAGATTCCTTGAACTACATATTCCCTGCTCTCAGAAAAATGGCAATTGATCACCTATACCTTTATGATTCCTTCTGGGATGCAAACAAACTTGGAACGACAGAAGGCGAACAAAAACAGGTAATTATTTTTCCCTTAGGAAGAAATTTGTATAGCTGAATAAATATAGATCTTGGTAAATTTAAAAAATAGTTTACATGTAAGTCCAAACATAGTAAAATATTTCTAATACTAAGGCCGTCTGCACACGGAGCAACTCAAAAGAAACTGATATCTGACTCTAATCACAAACCAGTCCTTGATGAGCGTGGCTCCATTCAATTACATAGGTTACGACTCATCACGGACTGGTTTGTGATTGGAGTCAGTTATCAGTTTCTTCTGAGTTGCTCCGTGTGCAGACGGCCGTCGTTGACGGGTTTGTAACCAGTTGCGCCGTGCGCGTGGCTCCATTCAATTACATAGGTTACGACTCATATAGGTCTGGTTTGTGATTGGAGTCAGTTATCAGTTTCTTTTGAGTTGCTCCGTGTGCAGACGGCCGTCGTTGACGGGTTTGTACCCAGTTGCGCCGTGTGCGTGGCTCCATTCAATTACATAGGTTACGACTCATCACGGACTGGTTTGTGATTGGAGTCAGTTATCAGTTTCTTTTGAGTTGCTCCGTGTGCAGACGGCCGTCGTTGACGGGTTTGTAACCAGTTGCGCCGTGTGCGTGGCTCCATGCAATTACATAGGTTACGACTCATCACGGTCTGGTTTGTGATTGGAGTCAGTTATCAGTTTCTTTTGAGTTGCTCCGTGTGCAGACGGCCGTCGTTGACGGGTTTGTAACCAGTTGCGCCGTGTGCGTGGCTCCATTCAATTACATAGGTTACGACTCATCACGGACTGGTTTGTGATTGGAGTCAGTTATCAGTTTCTTTTGAGTTGCTCCGTGTGCAGACGGCCTTAGACTCGTAACAACTAATGCAGTAGGCAATTGGTTCTGCCCATGTATTGTTTATACACATCAAAGTTTGGAAAATTTGTGTTTTCCGCATATTTTCTTTTTAAGTTTGAAAATTTTACCTTAAATTGTGTGCAAATCTTCAGTGAATAGCAAGAGCGAACTAATATTTTACTAAAATCTCTTTTCCAGGTATTTTCTTTTTTAGGAATCTCAAAATAATAAAAAAAGATAAATATAGCTTCTCTTGAACATTCAGATCTGATAAATCTATTAAAATTAAATGCTAGTCTTAGAAAAAAACCACTTTACTACAGACTTTATTGTACACATCACACACATTTTTAAAAATTGTATTTGTGTTTAGAGATTCGAATGCTATCCTGGCTTCATCAGCTTGTCTGAACTTGAAAGAAACTTGCTTTTGAGGAAATTATTGGAAAGGATTTTACCTTACCTTAAATGAAACGTAGTTTTTTTTTTCTAATCAAAGAGAGTCAGAAACATTCGAAATATTAATCGCCTTTGCATGTATAATCTGAAGAATAAATATTATATCACTTCAGATCAATTTTTTTTCTTTTGATAATTCGGAGTTTATTATTTGAAACTCTCAAAATCAATCACTACCAATATGGGTTCAATCTATAGTAATAATGAATGGCCGTGGTGGCCTTGTGGTACAGCGCGCTGGCTGAGGGTGCTCGGATCGAATCCTGGCGAAGCGCCACTAAACTGCCTCCGTTTGTGTCGTCCTTTCATAGGGGGCAATGCTGGTCCGCCTAGATGGTACCCCCATAATAAAATGGCCAGCAAAACTGCGGTGAATTGCGAGCGAATGTCTTCGCGACAAGTGCCTCCGCATTAAAAAAAAATAGTAATAATGAATGCTATGATTTTTTTTAGGACCATCGGGGACCTCTGTAACATTAAAGTACGAAATCCCTTACTTCTGACTAAAAGTGCAAAACCAACAATTTCAGTGTAAGAAAGTTTGACAGTTGCAGTTTGGTGAGTTATGTTGAAATATAATGCCTGTAACAAAGGAGAGGTTCTTGTTGCGTGGTATGTAGGTTGCACTCAAGTTACAGATAAAGATATTGTTGGCACATCCTGCTGCCTGAGAATAGTATAATTGCCATTTAACAGCATTTCAGCAACACATCTTTTTTTTTTTCTAGTTGAGAAATTTAAATGTTCTCTGTAACAAAATTGGTTGAGACAGTATATATTGTTGCTGCAGGAAAAAGTATTATGAGTACATATTTGACTTTCTTCAAAAGTAGAAAGGTATAAAATCTCGTAAGAAAACGCTGAATATTTCTTGCGAATTAAATTTTTCGTAAATACGTTACATATGATACTCTACCTCGATGACGGGGCAATTTGTGAGAAGTTAATCTCGTTTATTATCTGTACCTCAACGCATGTGTGTGTGTGTGTGTGTGTATATATATATATATATATATATATATATATATATATATATATATATATATATACATGCGTATATATATGTATATACACACACACACACACATATATATATATATATATACCGGGTGGCCATAATTAAACTGACAGTGCTCACAGTGTTCTGTAGCGAGATCTATTTGCGAGAATGACGCCACATTTTGTAGGAAGATTAAACAAGACGGGGGACGAAGGATTCCGCGAAAAAATAAATTAGTTCCAAAAGTCACCGCTAGGGAATATTTGGCGCTGTGTAATAGAAAATAGAGTGTTAACAAATGCAAATCAATACGGAAATTACCTTTTATTTTGCATTCAAATGAGGTTCAATGTGTCTGCCGTTGTTGTGGACCACATATTGCATTCTGTGCACAGTATGCACAACAGCAGAAAGTAACATGTCTGCAGGAATCTCCCGTACAGTCCATGATATGTTATCCTTCAACGTAGCCAGGTCCTGGACCACTCCTTGATAGACCTTGGACTTAAGGTAACCCCATAGCCAGAAGTCGCATGGGGTAAGATCAGGCGACCGAGGTGGCCATGCAGTTGGAAAGTAGCGGCTAATGACTCTTTCTGTTGTGAATTTCTGTCGTAGCAGCTGTTGCACCCGTACAGCAACGTGTGGAGGGGCTCCATCTTGCATGAAAATGATTTCCCCCAGGCATTGTCTTTGCTGAAGTGCCGGAATGACAAAGCTGTTCAACATGTGGCGATATTTCTCTCCGGTAACAGAACAGCTTTCCGGTCCTGTCGGGGTAATGTTCTCATAGAAGAATGGACCTACGATAAATTCCGCTGTGAACCCACACCAAACAGTTACCTTTGGTGAATGTAAGGGAATTTCTGTGACTGCATGTGGTGATTTGTCATCCCAAATTCGGCAGTTCTGGGTATTCACAGTTCCATGCAGGTAAAAGTGGGCCTCGTCTCCCCATAAGATTTTCCACGGCCAAGCATCATCCACCTCCATTCTGGCAAGAAAGGTGAGAGCAAAAGTCAATCGCTTATCATGGTCGGGGTACAGTAACTACTGTACACGGCTGATCTTGTACGGATAGAAGTTGATAATCTATCGTAAGATTTTCCATACCGTACTGTAAGGCATACCAATATTCCGAGCTAATCCACGAGCGCTAGAGGTGGCAGCAATATTGTCTGGTCCTCTGTCGACAATCGCCGTGGCAACTGCTTCGATTGTATCCTGTGGTACAGGTTTTCGTCCTCTGCCTGACTGAACCTTCAGAGAACCTGTTTTCTCAAACGTCGCAACCATTGCTTTTAGCCCATTAACTGACACAGGACCGTTACCTTTACGCATTTTTTTTTGTGCGTTCTAAAAGCACGAAGAGCGGCTGACGCGTTGCACTGGTTGAGGTAAAAGAATTTGACCAGTAACGCACGCTCGACTAAAGAAGGAGACATTGCACATAAACTTTCAATCCGATTGATTCGAAACGTAACACATTGCCTTTTAAAACCCAAGCAGCTGGCACTGTGCCAATGGATGTAACGTGAAATTTGAATAAAGAACTTCTTCTTCTGCTCAGCGTACGTGATATTGCAGATCACGAGACTTTATCGGTGTTTATGTAGATTTTACGCTTTTTTAAAAAATTTGCCATATTGCACTTGAACTAAATAAGAAAATGTGCATAATAAAAGGTAATTTTATTCCGTATTAATTTGCATTTGATAGCACTCTATTTTCTATTACACAGCGCCAAATATTCCCCTAGCGGTGACTTTTGGAACTAATTTATTTTTTCACGGAATCCTTCGTCCTCCGTCTTGTTTAATCTTCCTACAAAATGTGGCGTCATTCTCGCAAATAGATCGCGCTACAGAACACTGTGAGCACTGTCAGTTTAATTATGGCCACCCGGTATATATATATATATATATATATATATATATATATATATATATATATATATATATATATATATATATATATATATATATATATATATATATATATATATATATATATATATATGTCAGATCCGGGAGTAGAACCGAATTCCAAATGTAATGTCCAGGGGTATTTCCAATAACTAAACGTTAACTTACCGACTAATATTTATTAAAGATTAGAAATATCGGCACATCACATGAAACTACAATGTAACATAAATAATAAACTCGTCTAGTATTTAACACTGATATATTTCTAGCTTTCGTATACGGCCCGCTATGTCCGCATACGCCGGCTTCCACTCGCCGAATGTCCAGATGTGTAGACGTTCGCTCTGGTCGCTGCGTACAGCGCCCACTGGTGGATTTTCCACTCTACATCGCTCGGCCATCAGACCTGCAGAGTCCTCGCTGCACTGGAACAAATCTGAAATAAAGAATAAAACAGGGGGAGAGAGAGGGTATTTACAAAGAAGTGTGTGGATAGGTTAGTTTGTCCACGGTTTTAGCATATCAGCCGAAGTGTTGGTCAGTTTTGGACCTTCATGTTCGCCTAGTTTCTTAACTTCATATCTGTCCTTGGGCTTTACACGGATCACTTCGTAAGGTCCGAGAAATTTTGGTCTTAACTTCATTCCACTACCAAATTGAGTACGTTGGATAGCCACAAGATCTCCTTCTTTATAGACATGGGATTTTTTCCTTTTCTTGTCAAATCCTCTTCGGTATTCTTCTTGTATCTTTAAAATATTCTTCTTCGCCTCCTCGCGGATCTCTTTCAGGTTATTCATCATGAAGTTGATTCTTTCTTCTTCTAAAATTTCTAAAATTCTGGATTCCTCTCTGCTTCTCATCTTGACTCCTGTTAGCAATTCGAATGGTGTCTTTCTCGTACTTCTCGATACTGTTGAATTTATCGTTCTTTGCAAAATGTCTACATGTTTGTACCACTTGGTTGGATCGTCTAATGATAATTTGGATAGGATCGGGATCAACGTTGCATGTAATCGCTCTACCTGTCCGTTTCCTCGTGGAACTCCTGTGGTAACTTTGATGTGTTCAATATTTTCGTACTCACAATAGTCTTGAAATTCCTTGGAAATAAATGCTCCACCACGATCAGAGATAATACGGTGAGGATTTCCAAATATCGCTTGCTGTTGTTTTAACTTCGCTATGGCATCTTGGGCGGATACAGTCTTTACGGGATATAACCATGCAAACTTTGTGAAAGCATCTATCACGCTAAAGATGTGATTGTAATTTTTGTTTGTGGTCGGAAGGGGACCAATAAAATCAACATGGTAAGTAGACAAAGGTACGTCTTCTTTAGGAATCGGATTTAAGAAACCTTCTGCTTTTCCTGCTTTCTTATTTACTAAGATACATTTAACACAGTTATTTATGACGTTTCAACACATTTTTTAATATTGGGAAAATAAAAATCGCGTTTAACTACATCCTCAGTTTTTGCTATGCCAAAATGTCCTAACTGATGGGCGTTTCTAACAACCTCAGTCTGCATCATTTGCGGTACTACCAAGACTTCTGAATCGTTTACAATTTTATATAGCACATTGTTCTTCAAAATAAAATCTGTTGTCTTACCATCTTCCAATAATTTTTTAATGGTTTCTATATACTCGTCATCTTCTTGGGATTTAATTATTTTATGTGTTATACCTTCACATGTGACACTCATAACT
Organism: Dolomedes plantarius; assembly: GCA_907164885.2. Taxonomy (NCBI): domain Eukaryota; kingdom Metazoa; phylum Arthropoda; class Arachnida; order Araneae; family Dolomedidae; genus Dolomedes; species Dolomedes plantarius. The sequence continues at coordinate 99,919,613 of OU015498.1, read as the reverse complement.
GGATGTCTGCTAAGTGCATCGACATGTCTCATACGTTCACCAGGGCGGTGTTTGATTTCGTAATCGTATTGTTGTAGGAAAAGAGACCATCGTGCCACTTTAGGTGTTGTTTCTTTTTTATTCATGGTTTCCACGAAAGCTGAACAATCAGTATAAATTTTGAATTTTGTACCTAACAAGTAGTGTCTGAATTTTTTAAGAGCTTCTACAACGGCCAGTACTTCTAACTCATAACTACATAGCTTCTCCTCTTGTAATGAGGTTTTGCGACTCATATAATGAATTGGGTGATAATTATCATCATCGTCCTTTTGTAGCAAAATTGCTCCAAATCCTAACTTAGAGGCATCCGTATGGAGTTCTATGCTTCTCCCCGGTTTAAATAGGTTCATTGCTTAAAAGTTCCTTGAGTTTCTGAAAGGCTTGTTTTTTATCATCATCAAACTTGAAAGGTGTTGAGGCACGCAGCAAGTCACTTAAAGGCCTCGCTATTGTAGCATAGTGTGGGATAAATTTTCTAAAAAATCCGGTTAGTCCGAGAAAACTTTGAACTTCTTTAATATTCTTAGGTTCAGGAAAATTTTGGACGGCTATTGTTTTTTCTTTAGAGGGTCGAATAGTACCTTGTTCAATAATATGTCCTAAGAATTCAATCTTCTTTTTCATAAACTTACATTTCTTTAAATTAAGCTCAAGACCGTATTTTGCTGCTGTATTTAGAACTCGTACTAATTTTTCTAAACCTTCAGTTTCATCCTCAGAGGGAATAATAATATCATCTAAGTATATAATCAAAGTACCATCCCTTAACAAATCTCTAAAAATATGATTTATATATCTCTGAAAAACCGCGGGACTGTTAGCTAACCCGAAAGGGACTTTCAAAAATTCGTATTGTCCGCTTTCTGTAACAAACGACGTGTATTTTTGGCTATTTTCATCGATGTCAACGTGAAAAAAGGCATTTTTAAGATCAAGAGTAGTAAATACCTTACCCTTCTCTAATTTATCTATAACCTCTTCTAAATTTGGCAGAGGATATTTATCCTTAATCATTTTTTTGTTTAATTGACGGTAGTCAACACATAGGCGCATTGTTCCATCTTTCTTTCTACAAATTACAACTGGTGATGAATAATTTGATACGCTTTCTTTTATAATACCTTGTTTCAACCACTCGTTTATTTGGCTTTCAACTTCTCTTTTTTCTATCAGCGGTAGACGTCTATTACGAATCGAAATTGGTTCCTCGTCCGTTAAAATTATTTTCATTTTTAAATTTGTTGTCTCTGTTTTAATCGGGTTGTAATCGGAAATTAAGTTATTTAATTCATCTTTTATCTCCGCGTTCGAAATATGACTCAAATCGTAATTACAGTCCTCGGTCAGCGATAAATTAACTAAAAAAGATTCAAAACATTTTTCGCTTCCGTTTTCTAAACAACTGTGGTTATCGCTTAATCCCGTTTGTTTTTCTCGATTATTCGTTTCAGGGCAACGCAAAATCTCACGCTCAGAAGTATGATTCACTGAGTCATCATTTTGTTCAACAGACATCGGATGTTTATAAATTGTTTCTTTCAATGTATGTAAAACTTCAGGAGGAATAATAAATGGTACGTGTAATTTATCTGTGACAGCACAATTTACATTGGAAGGTTGCTTTGAATCTTCCAGCCACACAGAAATAGTCGCGGTATCAGCAATTATTTTTTCTCCAAACGCTGAAGTTAGTTCGATTTTCCCGTCACACTTGATTGAGACGTTTGGGATGTAATTCGGATTTAAAACACAAATTTCACTTCCTGAATCAATTAATGCTTTAATTATATTTCCATATACGTTAATATTCACACGTTCAAGAGGCTGTGAAGAGGGGATTTTGACTTTAGCTACCAATTTATTTTCAGTTTTTTCACTTTGTTTCGAGGGAATAGATTGTCTTTCGGTTTGGTTTTTAATTCTATTAGTGCAATATTTTGCAAGATGGTTAAAACTTCCACACGTGTAGCATTCTTTGGACGGATATCTATATTTAAATGAATTGTTTCTCATATGGGGTGGAGTGTACTTAGCCTCTTTGGGAAATTTCTGAAATTTATTAGTGTTTTCCTGTGTCTGAAAATTTACTTCACTAAAAGATCTACCTCTATTTACAAAGTATATGTCAATTTCCTTTCCTAAAGATTGCGGATCTACGTATTTTTCACCGAACTTTATATTGATGTATGATGACACTTCTTTATCCAAAGTTTGAAAAAGCTTATCGGATACGATTAATTGACACAACGTTTCAAAATCATTAACTTTACGCAAACTACAATAATATTGAAAATTAGCTGACAATCTTGACGCGAATTGAGTATGCGTTTCATTGATTTCTCTTCTGGCTTTCCGAAAATTATTTAAACATTCTTGCGCGGTAGGTTGGAATTCTTTGCATATTAATGACTTAACGGTATTGTAACATTTAATATCATCTTCACTTATGTAAAACAATATGTTTTTCGCTTTATCACCGAGAAGGTTGATCAAAATTTCTGCTTTATACTCTTCTGGTACGTTTTTAGTTTTAAAAGCCCTTTCTAAAGTTCTAAAAAACAAATTAAAGTTTTCTGGTTTTTCTGGAATAGAAATTGTTAAAGTACGTATACTGTGAATCAATTTTTCTAGATTGCATGAACTAGATACTATGTCACTACTCGAATCAGCGATTTCATTTCGATCTGCCCTTTCATTCCTAACTTTCTCTAATTCAACCTGTTTTTCTAATTGGGCAAGTTTAATTTTCTCTAATTCAATTTTTTGGTTTTCTAGAGCTAACTGCTCTTCCCTCGCTCTACTTTCGTTTTCGATTTTCGATTGTCTGTCCTCAATTATGGACGTTAGTAAGTATGCAACATGTTCGGGGTCATCTTTAAATGCTTTACATCCTTCAATTCTATCCTTTAATTGTACTACTGTCAACCCAGCAGGTGGTGTTTCCTCAATTTCACTTAGTAAATTGACTAAATCTTCTTTCTTTGAATTTTTATACATTTTTATCAATCATTTATGTTCGCTAGCAGGTAAATACAAATCGAAATTCGCCTACCTGTTTTCACTTGAGCTGGAGTCAGTCCTGGTTCAAAATCGCAATGAATAATATTATCCACATACAGTTCATCACGGCCAAGGGATCATCGCGGCCAGACCCCCACTGTCAGATCCGGGAGTAGAACCGAATTCCAAATGTAATGTCCAGGGGTATTTCCAATAACTAAACGTTAACTTACCGACTAATATTTATTAAAGATTAGAAATATCGGCACATCACATGAAACTACAATGTAACATAAATAATAAACTCGTCTAGTATTTAACACTGATATACACTCATGGACAAAAAAATTAGCGCACCAAGAAATAATTGCGAGATCGTAACGAAACTTGCAATGAAAGTACATGTCGGGGTGATATGCAAATGATTAGAAATGCAGCGTGATTGCGCATTACGTATAGCCGGTAGAGGGCGTTGAACATCGTACTCTGTGGAGTATAAAACAGGTAACCAAAGCTTGTTTGAGTGTGCTGAATCATTTACAAAGAAAGAGCTGAGATAGACATGTCATTACGCCGTGTTCGAAGACAACATAAGCAGTTGTCGCAGTTTGAGAGGGGGAGAATAATCGGGATGATGGAAGCTGGGTGGTCAGCTAGGCGAGTAGCTCGTCAATTAGACCGCTCTGATTGTGTTGTGAGGAGGTGTTGGGACCAGTGGACCCGAGAGATGTCATGTACACGAAGACCAGTCTCAGGACGCCCTCGATAGACCAGTCGTCGAGAAGACCGCCACATCGTAAGAAATGCACGCGTACAGCCAACTGCTTCATCGGCCGCCATCCAGGCACAGGTAGCACCTTCACTAGGGACCTCAGTGTCTTCTCGAACCATACGAAGGCGCCTGGCTAAAGGACAGTTGGTATCGCGGCGCCCATTACGTGTGCTGCCCTTGACGCCCACCCATCGACGCCTCCGTTTAGAGTTTCGCCGCGCACGAGGAAACTGGACTGCAGCAGAATGGAACCAGGTCGTCTTTAGCGACGAATCCAGATTCAATCTCGGCAGTGATGACAATCGTGTTCGTGTGTGGAGAGCTTGTGGTGAACGCTTCAATCCTGCCTTTGCTGTACAGAGACACATCGCTCCCACAGCTGGTGTGATGGTATGGGGTGCCATTGCCTACAATACACGGTCACCCCTAGTATTGTTCCGTGGCACCATGACAGCCCAGCGGTATGTTCATGAAATCCTGCAACCACATGTGTTGCCACTCATGCAACGACTCCCAGAAGCCATTTTTCAACAAGACAATGCTCGGCCTCATACGGCAAGGGTGTCACAAGACTGTCTCCGCACTGTTACTACCCTTCCTTGGCCTGCCCGATTCCCAGATTTGTCTCCAATCGAGCATATCTGGGATCATTTGGGACGACGAGTTGGGCATCCCACGAGTTTGAACGAACTAGAGGCAAGGTTACAGCAAATATGGAACGAAATGTCTCAAGACATCATACAGAACTTGTATGACTCAATGCCCGATCGTATCGCATCGTGCATTCGCGCTAGAGGGGGTCCAACGGAGTATTAACTCCTCCGTTCTTTTGCCTTTTTCTCTGAAATAAATTATCCCTTTTCTTTGATTTTCTTATCATTTACTTATATCAAAGTAGTCATTACGTATGTAAAATTTCGCTTCATTTTGACGACTCCTTCTTGGTGCGCTAATTTTTTTGTCCATGAGTGTATTTCTAGCTTTCGTATACGGCCCGCTATGTCCGCATACGCCGGCTTCCACTCGCCGAATGTCCAGATGTGTAGACGTTCGCTCTGGTCGCTGCGTACAGCGCCCACTGGTGGATTTTCCACTCTACATATATATATATATATATATATATATATATATATATATATATATATATATATATATATATATATATATATATATATATATATATCTTTCTAATTAGATTAATTTATTCAATTCCGTTAGGTCCTTCCTCCAGACTGGTTGACTATACTTAAAGTCAAAGAAATTGAGATCGTCGACACGACTCTATCCTCCTGTTTTGCATGTAATTCGAGAGTAACTTGTAGAAATGATGTTACCGTCAGGTAAGCAGCAGGTTCCCTTTCTCAATGCTTTCTTTATAAATTTTTCTTACATTTCATTAAATTTTATGTTTTTTATTACAGGTTAGTTCTGTTTGGAAATTAATGTTACACATTTAAATTCGGCTCTTAGAGGCCATAACTCGGTTTTCATTCTATCTCTCTGTCTAAGAATTCAAAGCAAAGTTCCTCTGCAGTAGTGAATTATTATCCATACCTGTTCGCTTGGTTCTTTTCCAGATAACTCAATCGAAATAAGTTACAACCATAGTACGATACGCGTGAAAAGCCAGTCATTCATGGGAAAGGGATCTTCCTGCATGTAAAGTTTCCACTTTATTATTTTTAATCTTTGAACAACTGTGTTTTTCAAACACACTTCGCTTACTTTTAATACATGTGAATGTGAGTGAGATTTGCTGTAAAAAGGTCATATGTAAATGAAAATTAGAACCATGATTTGGTCGGTTCTATAGAATCTGTTCTAAACAAAGCAAATAGTTTATAATTTTTTAAAAGACGACTTATGATTGATTTAGGTTCAAGAAAATCCAGATCTGGGGTTTTTATTCCGTTATAGGTAATTTGGGAGACCAAAATGACAGCAACAAGTTTGCTAAAACAATCGGGTGATAAGTCTGTACACGCCACTTAAAAATAAACAGCTTGTGTTCTTCTCATTCTCATTACAGTCTTTAACATTTTTAAGGCGCAGAAGTCTGCATTTTAGTTATTAGCCAGTCTATTATTTTGCCTCTGTCATAACATTCCTGTACACAGTGTCCCCTCTATTTACACTCCAGATTTACCGCTGTGAACAGCTCATCTCACGAAAAGATCTGCACTCTCTGCGAAGGCAGCACGAACACAAAATATTCTTGGACCTCATGCATGTCCAAGCTAAGAGAGTTCCACTTTCGCCATGGCAAACTGACTACCGTTAGAGCTGATCTGTTCCCGGGGAAGATGGTGAAACTGACGGAAGTGGATCTGTCTTTCAACCAAATTTCAAAGATTGAGAGCAGAGCTTTCTTGAATCTGCCAAAGTTGAAAAATCTGATACTCTCCCATAATCTATTGGAAAGCTTGACAGGATTGTTCGCAAATGTGAAGATGGCAGAACTAGAGCAACTGGATGTGAGGTGAGTAGGTTATCAAGTTACAACTAACTGGTATTTTATTTTTCTGCAACTTGCAAATTAGTTAACAGACATCTTGTATGATGGATAATGTTTAAATTTAGAAACAATTTGTAGCTGGTAACAAATCCAGTACACTATACACGCAATTATTATTATTTTTTTTCTTACTCTAGTAGATGGGACAAAGATTTTCAATATGGGCTTCGTTACCACTAGATTACAAACGCTGTTCAAATGATTTCAAGATGAGCTCCTGCGTAAAAATTTGGCGGTAATATTATAGTAGAGTATGATTTAATTGCCTGGAAGAATTTTAGTTAAGGGATTTCAGGCAGTCTTGATGGAAACTGGAGTTTGAGAAAGATAATATTTCTATCCTTCATTATGCCATGAAATGGTTGGTTAGTTCGACAGGCTTTCCTCTTTTACTTTTCAGGATTAAACAGACCTTCAGTTTAAAGCTAATTTTTCACGATAAGAAATACCCATGTGAATCGCGATACTCGTAATTGCAGGCTTTGTAAAGACGGGTATTGATCTAACCGTTCAGCTAGGCTCTGGCTGTTTCATGAATTGAAATACTTTATGAGTGATGTTCGACTTACGGGCGCACACAATGACTTGAATAATTTTATAAATGATGTTCTACACTCTCACTCTCACACAATTTGCCTTGAATCAACATTCAGCACTGCATACTACAAATATGCAATGTCCATTGGTTTCTTTTTGAAAGGTCATTAAAGCATTTCTCTGCGGCGTTTACAAATGCCTTTCGTATTTCCTAAATTCAGGGCATTAAAATACCAAGAAAATTTCCTTCCTTAAACCTTTAGGTAACGATATAATTTGAAATGTATGATTAGGTCTGGTTATTTATTGTTCCTGTGCACGACTACTTTAATACGCGAGTAGTTATCAGAATGAGATCTGATTCCCCTTTTGATTTTCTCACTGAATGGAATACAGGCTTTACATTTTAATGAAATGACTGTCCTGCCATACAATTTAAAGCTAAACAAATATCTTGATCAAAAATAAATTCCTAGAAGGTGACTGAAATTAGCCCGGCCAAAGCAACTTTGGCTGTAACTTTTTGGCAGCTCTATACTTCCGAATCTAAATAAAAATACATCGAAACATACACATTTGCCCGTCCTTAATCTGCCTCTGGTAATTTTAAGTTTTGTTTGAAACTTTAACATTTCTTACACTGCTTTAAGTTGTATAACTTCACTTGGTACGGAAATGGAACACTAAATCTTTATCATTTTAAGAAAGTTAATGAGAATTCCAGCTACCTACTATAAAGTTCGTTGGAATAGAGCAAAATCAGTTGATCTTTTGAAAATTATAACACTTGAATCTGAGAAAAGCTGATCGATATTATCATACTTTAATGGAAATATAAGAAACCAGTAAGCTGCATTATCGGCACATTTTCTCTAGCAAAACGTCGCTATTCCGCTGACTTCGAAGGAACCTGCCATTAATATGTCCCCCCAACAAACCGATAAACCACTTTTTCGAGCGCAATGCCTCGCAAATATTAAAGAAATATCGTGGCATCAGAGAGAAAAAAAATCACATCCTAGCACCCCGTTTTAACCAAACAATATACGTCGGATAAGGACGAAAAAAAATTATATTTATATATTAAATTAATAGGGAAAGCCAAAAGAAAATCCAAAGACAAAATCTGCGCATGGACCCTCTGAATTTGATACTGTCAAGGGTAACTCTAACGTGAGAACTAAAGCATTAAAGGATGATCTTGAGCAGAGAGCAGTTATAATCAAGCAAACTCTTTCAAGGGTTAAAATAATATATTAAGATTAGATTGTGAATGAGAGAATAACGCGCTTCAACATCACATATTTAAGGATTTTTCTTTTCCTGTAAAAAAAATATCGATAGAAGAGAAACCATTAAACTCTCTTTTTCACTATCAAATAGCAGCGAAATGACATTGATTCTTTCTAGTCATAACTAAGGCTCAAGACAAAAATGCCGCTCACACCATTTGTAACCCAGATGTCGCCCCTGAGGTTGATCGGTCAAAATTGAGGTGGCAACTAGCTAAGACGGACTCCGACCCTTGAGGTGCTAATTAAACCGGAGCCGCACACTTTAGCCCGAAGTCTATATGGACTTGGTTTGGAACTTCAAACCAGGGGGCATAAGAAACAACAACAAAGACAAAATTACATTACTTCGCTTGTTCACGCAGCTTGTTTCATGCGCGTGTCTCTTCGGCGTAAGACGCCAACGTCGAAAGGAGACAATGATTTCGATGGTACCATGTAAGGCGCGCTTAAAATTTATCTAATAACCCTAACGATTGCATTGATAAAGTGTTCGATAGCTAAGTCAGTCCCATCCACAGCAGGAACTCAAAGTTAAGTCATAGGTATACTTGTTATTTTCCTAAAATATATGCTCTCTATCATGTAACTTCGAAAAAGTGAAACAAAAACATCGGCTCTCTTTTAAACAGCTGGAATTTGTTAAAGACGCTGCACCCGAATTTCTTTTCGGCTATTCCTGTATTAAAGACTCTGATAGCCAACAACAATAATATAGAAGACCTGTTAGAAAAAGACTGGGCGAATCCCTCTCCGAATCTTAAAACCATTGATCTCGAAGGTAAGAACAGAAAATGAATGTATATTTAAAAATCTTTCTCTATTTGTAATGCTGAGAATGTATAACATGCACAAGTCCAGTAAAAGAAATGAACATTTAATAGCATTTAGAAAAATACCATAGGAGAATGTTACCATAGCCCATAGGAGAATGAACAGTTAAGTGGTTGTATAATGCTTAAAATTAAAAGTTTTATTTCTTTGTATTATAAGCGAATATTATAATATCGTCAACTGACTGCAAGAACTAGGTAACTCGATTCTTCGAGTTCTTGAAGATCTCAAATATTTACTTCTTTCAGTGAGAAAATACTCGTCGTTCTGTTTGTCTAATTATTACACTAGCCAACATATGGCATTAGGTTAGCAGCAGAGTTGTCTAGTTAATGCATTCAATTCTTATGTAATTTAGCTATAAATAGCCAGATATCTCAAAAATAATTTTTTTTGGAGTTACCTGGTTCTTGCACTCAGGTGACGATATACACATACTCAAACATGATAAACGAAAATAATAATAATAAACAGTAATCACATGGGAACTAACAAAAACAAAAGAAAAAAATTCGCAATAGAAAAATTGGATTCTAGGAAAGTGATTATTTTTTTCCAGTGACTACATTATCTCCAATGGTATTTCACTAATTCTATTGACTGGGGATAGATAATATTTTTCGAAAAACGCGAATATTTAGAATACAGTAGATAGGACGCACGATTACAATGCATTTTAATATTCTATATTTATTGGTTTGAACATTTTTTCAAAGATATTAAACGGTTTCAAAGAAAAAATTTAAGTAACACAGTGACATTGAATATTTCCCGGAGAAGATTGATAACTCGCTCTTTCGTCATAAAATCAGACTGAAATTTCACCGAGATTTGGTGGTTCCGTTTCGTAAATTTAAAGAAATATTAATTTCCTACACATCATACGAGATTTTATTAATGTAATTTTTTCTCATGTTTCGACTTATTTCCGACAGAAAATCCCATTCACTGTGGTTGCGACATACGCTGGATCAACGGTACATTTCACATCAATACAGTGATCCTGGGTAACTGCGAAACGCCAGAAGATTACGAAAATTCACAGATCAGAAAAGCTTCCAGACTGTTGATTGAAAGGTGCAATAAAGAAGGAGAAATAGGCACTAGACCTAGGAGTAACCCACAGAAAGCTGTGACCCGGCCGTTATTTGCATGAAGAATTAGTCCAGTCGACCAAAAACATCGCTAATTCCAAAACATAAACCCAATACTGTCACACTTGATGGAAAAATAAAAATTGTTTTTATTCAAATTTTGATTAACTTTTTTTACCCAGATTTCTTTTATTCTTTCTTTCTATTTTATACCATATTGGTTACATACTTTCTAACTACATTGTAAGTATTGCGATTAAATAATGGCAAAATAAAGAAGTTAACTGTTATGTTGCAAAATCGAGAGTGGTTCAGTGGTAAATTAAAAGAATAATCAAATAATCAGATGCACGGCTAAACATTACAAACAAATTTAGTAACACACAAAATAAATGGCGAACAAAAGGATTAAAAACCCAATCAAGGATACGGGCATCAAGCTCGTTCGAAATATGACCTATCGTCCCGTATCAACATCTTATTCTGCCTACACTGGTGAAATAAATTTAGAGAATTTGCATATTTTATCGAATTTCATGAAAAGAACTGAACTGAATGTAAAACCACTGCTTCTAGACAAAAGTGCAAATCTTGTACGTCAAATACGTGAGCGTACACGTGTATGTAGACGGAGCCAGTAGAGAAACAGGCTTTATAAGCGCGCGTAAGTTAAGACGCATTTCGTTCGCTAGCACACCTCGGCGAATTTCTTGGTGCTATTTTGCAGCAATCGGTTAATTTCAAATTGTAACAGTAAAAATGAGTAACCACCAACGTTTAGATGATGGAATGAGGTGGCAAATTGTGGGGAGGCTACAAGCAGGCCAATCTCAAGTCCAAATTTGTAGAGCGTTCAATTTAACGCCCAGCGTCGTGTGTAACTTATGGAAACAGTTCCAGGATACCGGATCCATCGAGAGTAGGCCTGGGCAAGGTCGTCCAAGAGCCACGACGGCCAGAGAAGATCGCCATTTGTCGATTATAGCGAGGCGTAACAGGAGTGCTACAGCTTCTCAGCTCTCTCGTGACTTGTATGCAGGCACGGGAACCCGTGTATCAAGGGTGACTGTTTGCAAAACACTTCATGAGAGAGGGTTGTTTGCAAGAAGACCTGCTGTTTGCGTCCCGCTCACTTCTACGAACAGGAGAATCCGTTTATCATGGTGCAGAGAGCATAGAGATTGGAGTATAGAACAATGGGCGACCGTTCTCTTCACTGATGAGTCCCGGTTCAGCCTAAACACCGATTCTCGCCGTACGTTCATATGGAGAGAACCAGGGACCCGCTACCTACCCTCCAATGTCCGCGAAATCGACCATTATAGCGGGGAGAAGGTTTAATGGTACGCCTATGCTCCTAAGTCATCATATTTCACGATTTTGAGCATATTGTTTCTTGAAAATTGTCAGATAATGGGAGAGAGAGGAAACTGAAATAATTTTATATCCTTTTCATAATACAGTTTATGTCCCACGTAGTTGGTCAAAGATTGCAAGTTAACAGAAGTTTCCGGCAACCAGCATTAACATTTCTTTATCTTAACCGTTTTTTCTGAAGTAGAAAAGTGAAAAAAATACTGGCTGCGAATGTGTGAAGCTAGTTGAAATTCGCACTGCGAAATTTAGCTTGCTAACTTTTTTCTCCGATATATCCAAAGCATACTTGATATACATATTTTGGATACATTGGTGAAATGAATGCATGACCTTAAATTGGGAGATAACCTATCCTAGACAGGATAAAAGTTCAAATCCCTAGCCAAGCTCCCTAAACCGATATTTAACAATTGTAGCCCGATAAGAAATGTTTGTACTACCAGAAAAAGTACAATGTGTTTTAATGGAAACCGTAGCCGTATGGTAGATAAGGGCCTGTTCATATAGGAGTCCGGTTGCGGAAGCGTGATGGAAATACAACAATCATAGGCGTTAAAAATTTCGTTGCTAATCGTTTGGACGTTTGTCAGTGGTTAAATATATTTCAATCCTCTAACGCTTCCGCTACTGGACTCCTATGTGAACAGGCACTCACGCAAGATAATTCTCAATGAGTAGGGTGATCGTTCAGTCAAGGAAAAGAAAATTTTCATCTTTAGTTACAGGAAGATTTTGACAAGGTGATTCATTCAAAAACCGTCTGGAACATAAATATATGTATTGCATCTGTCATGTGCGTACTTGACTCAGTATCTTTATGTATGTTACATTAATCGAGATAAACATATAACTGTTGAGAAAGTTTCAGTTAGGTAGCGCTACTGTGTTCAAATGATTATAGACATTTGGTGGCGCTGCTTGACTGAGATAATCTCGTACCCTCTCTACCTCAAATATATTAGGTTTAGATTATGATTCGAACTACACTGGTGTAAGAAATTAAGAGAATTTGCAGACTTGGTGGATTATCTCTAGAACTACTGCACCGATTTTAATGAAATTTGATATGTACATACATTGATACAATACAAAACAAATAACCATTCAATAATTGTAATACACACGCATGATCGTGCGTAACACTCGTTGGAGTCTGAAGGTATGAAACAGCGGTTGCAGAATAAACAAAAAAAGGGGTTAATAGGGGGTATGGTCCCCTCTTACAGATATACAGGTCTCGCAGCGTGATTTCATACTTGAAATAAGGCAATTTATCATTTCCTGTGGCAATTGGTACCACTCGTTCAGCAACGCTGTTTTAATTCCCTGGATGGTTCTCGGAGGGGGAGGGGGAGAGTTGCAATTGCCCTCCCCAGAGCGTCCCAGACATGCTCTATAGGGTTAAGGTCTGGAGATCTGGCTGGCCAATCCATCCGGCGAATATCCTCACTCTCTAGAAATTCGTTGACTAGAAGAGCTCTATGTGGCCTCGCGTTATCGTCCATTAAAATGAACTCATGGCCAACTGCACCCCTGAAAAGGCGAACATAGGGCTCCAAGACCCCATCCCTATACCTCACACCAGTCACAGTGCCTCTTTCAAAGACATGGAGAGGTGTGCGGCCATCCAACATGATGCCTGCCCAGACCATTAAACCTCCTCCGCCATAATGGTCGATTTCGCGGACATTGGAGGGTAGGTAGCGGGTCCCTGGTTCTCTCCATATGAACGTAAGGTGAGAATCGGTGTTTAGGCTGAACCGGGACTCATCAGTGAAGAGAACGGTAGCCCATTGCTCCATACTCCAATCTCTATGCTCTCTGCACCATGATAAACGGATTCCCCTGTTCGTAGAAGTGAGCGGGACGCAAACAGCAGGTTTTCTTGCAAACAACCCTCTCTCATGAAGTCTTTTGGAAACAGTCACCCTTGATACACGGGTTCCTGTGGCTGCATACAAGTCACGAGAGAGCTGAGAAGCTGTAGCACTCCTGTTACGCCTCGCTATAATCGACAAATGGCGATCTTCTCTGGCCGTCGTGGCTCTTGGACAACCTTGCCGAGGCTTTCTTTCGATGGATCCGGTATCCTGGAACTGTTTCCATAAGTTACACACGGCGCTGGGCGTTAAATTGAACTCTCTACAAATTTGGACTTGAGATTAGCCTGTTTCTAGCCTCCCCACAATTCGCCACCATATTCCATCATTTAAACGTTGGTGGTTACTCATTTTTACAGTTACAATTTGAAATTAACCGATTTCTGCAAAATAACACCATCTATTAACCCATTTTTTTTGTTTATTCTGCAACCGCTGTTTCATACCTTCCGACTCCAACAAGTGTTACGCACGATCATGCGTCTGTATTACAATTATTGAATGGTTATTTGTTTTGTATTGTATCAATGTATGCACATATCAAGTTTCATTAAAATCGATACTGTAGTTCTAGAGATAATCGACCAAGTCTGCAAATTCTCTTAATTTCTTACACCAGTGTACAAACACTAAAATGCGATTACTCAGAACAGTTTTAGAAACTGAAATGTTACCATAAGCAAACATCAAAGTTTTTCTAGTGGCGCGCCAAAGGTTGGCGGGCTTTACTAATGCCAAGGTTTTTTTTAACTAATCCCAGATTGTCTAGCAAGGGTAGACAATCTCCATGAAACCAAAAATTTCTAAAAAGTCTAAAAACAGTAGAGGGTCCCGAAGGACCTCGTCCTCTGTAAAACCCAAACAAGCCAAAAGATGGGCAGGGGAAGCCATGTCGGCAGAGCACCAGTGACACTCAGGGAAGATCTGACCCTGCCGTAAAGTGAATGCTCTAATATGGCCACTCAGGAAGCGCGAGAGGGCTGTTTGATATTTTCTAGGCTTGAGCTGGAAAGACCCACCTGGACTTCTTCCAAAGTACCATGGGTGGTAAGGAGGAGTTCTCCAAAGATTGTTTAATTCTGTCTTCTTAAGGAATAAATCGCTCTAAAAGTAAGAGCCTCACTAGGGTAAGCCGTAACAATTATAAAACCGGAACAATTTTAAGTTTTTGTTGACTTTTTTCCAAGGTTTTGTTTGAAGCTATTTGAGCATTAAAAAAGAATAAATATCAGTTTAACAAGGGAAGAAACAGAAGAAACTTAATTTTTAAATAAACAAAATAGGAGTGTATTAAGTTGTAAAAAATCCGAAAAAATGTATGATTTGCCAAAAGATTAGGAATTGAAGATAAGTAACGAACAAAATTTATATTATGATACAGCGAACAAATTTAAATAAAAATTTATAAATGATTTTTTAATTTTAAAACTTTTTGAAATTTTGACATAAAATTTCAGATTTTTTTCTTTCGTGTTCATTGGAATTATAAGACATATGCAGAAGAGATCGTTGGACAGATGAATCTATTCTAAAAAAATATCACATCAAAGAGAAGTTTTGTGTTTCAACACATACAGAACTTATTGGAAAGTTTTTTAACCACGAAACGAAAATTCCAATTAATTCATTCAATCAGCAAATTTTAATAATTCAAAATTGTTTTTGGAACATTTTCCTTCAAGTTTCTAATGAAGCAATGGATACCTGTCTTGATCATAGGATAACATCATTTGTGGTTGGAAGTCTAAGAGACCCGTTGAAACGCAAGGGCTTAAAACCAGTTGCAATCACAAGAGCTGACACAGTTAAAAGAAAATTACAATTCAAATCACTAACGAAATTTGTGTAAACGACTCATATAAAAATTACTGAAATATTAAAATTATCACACAGAAATTTAAAACTGAATAAATATATGTATACAGGGTGTCCCAAAACGACCGCATAAACTCTGCACAGCTAGATTCCTCGTTGGGAGTACATAAAAACTGCCCAAAGAAGCGTTCCTGTACGATCCATAGTTTACGAGAAAAACACGAAAAACAAAGTATGACGTCACTGCCGGTTATGTGGTCCCAGGTCAATCCGCATGCAATCCGGCCGCAGAAACAACAGGAACGTTAGTCTCTTAACGTGTGGGCCGGCATACTCGGGGATCGCCTGCTTGGACCATATCTGTTGCCTGAACGGCTCTCGGGACAGTTGTACTTGGTGTTTCTCAATGAGGTCTTAACCGAGTTCCTCTATACCATTAGCGGCAATACATGGACTTTGGTTCCAGCATGATGGGGCTCCGGCACATTTCTGTGCTCTTGTACGTGGTTGGCTGGATATGGAATACCCCGGCCGCTGGATCGGACGTGGAGGTCCGGTTCTATGGCCGCCACGTTCGCCAGATCTTACACCGTTGGATTTTTTCCTATGGGGACATCTCAAGGAACTGGTGTATCGAGACGTAGTGACAACACAAATGGACTTAGTTGCTCGTCTGCATGCTGCTTGTACTTCGGTGGACCCCGCGATGCTGCAACGTGTGGAGACAGCCATTCCACGGCGTGCTCAAACCTGCCTCGACATGCACGGCAGACACTTTGAACATCTGCTTTAAATTGTGCATGCTGTTGATATGTTCAATAAATTGTTTTTTTTCTTGCACCGGCAGTGACGTCATACTTTGTTTTTCGTATTTTTCTCGTAAACTATGGATCGTACAGGAACGCTTCTTTGGGCAGTTTTTATGTACTCCCAACGAGGAATCTAGCTGTGCAGAGTTTATGCGGTCGTTTTGGGACACCCTGTCTATAGATGGGATAGACAACATAAAAATTTGGATAGCTGCAGCAAAGAGAATTGGAACAAAAACAACAACTGTTGTTACTGCTACATAAAATAGAATTATCTGGGCTACACATAAAAGGGGGATAATTATAATTTTATAAGTAGACAAGCTGTTTACCCGGCGTTGCCCAGGTATTTATTAATCTCATTTTTTTACTACACAGGAAAAGGAATAAATTCTACCTATAGTGTAAAATCTAAGTAATTTTATTTACGGGTATTTAAAAGTATATGTACAGTATACAAATGATAAAATAAAATTACAAATTCACTCTATTATTTTACTCAAAACTTTATTATAAACAACTTTTAGTTTCCTATATTCATCTCAGGGACTCCGAAAACAATGGATTTGACACTACTCTCGGATATTTTGGACATTTCATTTTTCCCCTTTCCCCTCCTCCACCCCCAATGCTGATGGGGGGGGGAGCTAAACTTGCACTTAAACGGCATCAGTTGTGACACTATTCGTCTCAGTGATCCCGTAAACTATGGATTCGACACTATTCTCGGTCATTTGGGACATTTTATCTTCTCCCCCCCAACGTTGATTAGGGGGGGGGGGGGTGCTGAACTCACACTTAAACGCAACGACCCCGAAAACTATGGTTTCGACACTACTCTGTCATTTTGGAGATTTTATATTCCCCCCCTCACCCTCCTATGGTAATGGGGGGACTGAACTTGCACTTAAACGACACCGGGAGTGTCACTTTTAATCTCAGCGATCCCGAAAACTATGGATTCGACACTATTCTCGGTCAATTTGGAGATTTTATATTCCCCCCTCACCCTCCTATGGTAATGGGGGGACTGAACTTGCACTTAAACGACATCGGGAGTGTCACTATTAATCTCAGCGACCCCGAAAACTATGGATTCGACAGTGATATTAGTCGTTTTCGATTATTTTTGCATGTGCCCCCTGCCTCCTCGGGTGCTAGAGGTGTCTTATTGTGAATCTAATCCATTCTCGAATCAACTTAATCGCACACACAAAATTTCATAAAAATCAGTCCAGCCGTTTAGGAGGAGTTGAGTGACATACACACGGACAGAAGAAATATATATATATAAAGATAGGCAAGTCAGGCATATCTTAAAATTTGGGCTATCTTCTAACCTCCCCCAATTTTAGCATTGTTTTTAAAAATTGTAAAGCTAGTATTTCACAAGTAAGGTAATAGAAGTAACATTTTTATGCCTATTTTAGGTGCACATATTTTCTAACATGGCATCAAATAATTATAAGAACTAGGATTTAAACATTTTGGCAATGTTTATTTCATTTGTACTTGAAAAACATTCTTTAATTTAAAACTGAACTTAAATGTTAAAGTTCCATAAAAAGATTTTTTCTTGCACTTTTCGAAACTTAAAATAATATTTGCACATTGACAAAACAGTCAAGTTCCTCAAGCATACTTGTTCTTGTCTGGGTCATTGAGATTGAAATGTGATTAAACCTACAGTGATGAATTAAATTCTTCATACCTTATTCCAAGGCTTTGTTTCAGCCTATAAAAGTGTACATTGTTGACAGTACAGTTTACTTCAGTCCCTTTTATGTGATTGATCATGAAGTATTTTTGGTAGCTATTTACATGAATATTTATCACAGGATCACTTATTTTGAGCTTAATTTGAGAAAGTTTTGACACTGCTGCCTGGCACTTTGTGCTCTACAAAACTTTATACTTAGCTTCCAATAAAAGCTAAAAAATAGTCTTTTTTAATGCTTCACTAATATCTCCCATTATTACATTAAATATATACTCACCACAACACATAATATTGCTGTTTATCCATTGAAAAATCACACAGCATACAGTCAGAATGAAGAAACTAACACAATTCCTCCCTTACCATGAGTTAATGCAATATTTATTAAAAATGAAGTCTCTGTAAGACAAATCAAGCATCTACATCTTCATCCTCCTCCCCTATTGTCATGAAAATGTCATCTAGAAATATATTGAAAGTATCTGAATTTATATTCTTTGTTTGATTCCAAGTATAGGAGACAAGTAAGAATCTCCAGACAGATTCTCTTCAAGAAAAAGAAACCTTACATTACATTTTTATCACAGTGAATACATTGATATATCTGAAAAATAAAGACCCTAAGTTGCTCAGTAGCTATAGACCTATCTCCCTTACTAGTATCATAGGAAAGACAATGAAGAGGCTTTTCATAAATAGGTTAAACTGGTACCTTGAGAATTATAATCTACTTGCCATGGAGCAGGCTGGTTTCCGTAAAAATAGATCAACAAATGATCAAGTCACTCTAATTGGTCAGATTATTAAAGATACATAGGACAATATACTGACTGCTATCTTTGTTGACTTCAAGAGTGCATATGATTCCATCTGGAAGGAGAGAGACTTGCAGAAACTGCTGAATTTTGACATTGCATCCAATATGTTCGATATTTTCTTAGTCAAAGAACATGTAGAGTCAAATATGAAAATGAATTTTCAAAGTATTTTAACTTACAAACTGGCCTTCCCCAGGGAGCTGTCAGCAGCTGCACTCTCTTTAATATCTATATCAATGATTTAATTGAGTCTCTAAGGGCAATAAGTAGCATTAAACGTCTTTTGTTTGCAGATGACTTAGTGATTTGGACCCAGGCACCCAAGAAAAATGCAAAGACATTTGTTGAGGATACACTCAACAAGGCACTTTCAAAATGGTGTAGTGACAATAATATAACTGTTAATTTGGAAAAAACGGCTATGCAGTCCTTTTCTTTAACACACCGGAATTTTTGCCTGGATTTGAAGCACAGAAACAACTCCATTACATATACAGATGCTTTTACTTATTTAGGTGTAACGTTTGACAGAAAATTGCTTTGGAAGCAGCACTTTGAATCAATATCAGAAAAGTTCTCAAAAAGATTGATTATATTGAAGTGCTTGGTAGAAGCCGTGTTCCCGATCCACTCTTAATACTACTTATAAAACCTTTGTATTGCTGCTTCTGACATACTGTTGTGAACCACTTATAAAACCAAGATGGGAGGTAGTGGCTGCTTTTCGCCTATTTACTAGGCTTGACTGCCTTGCTGCTCATCTGTGTTGTATTGGCATTCTTACTGAAGCTGCCTGCCCCCTGTATGATAAAAATGAGGCTATGGACAAAAATCACCTGCGTGTCTGCAGGGCTCTCTATGGAGATACTGATGTTTCTAGTTATTGGGAGAAGACTCTTGGGACGATAACAGTCAGTTATCGCTTGAACTTTTTGATGTTATTGTTGCTGCTCTCTCTCTCTCTCTTTTTTTTTTTTTTGGTATTTACTACTTGTTTGCATACTATGTTCATGTGTCCCAGCCATTGGAAATACAAAAAAATTGAAATAACCTATCAGTGCTTTAAAAAAAAAAAAAAAAGTGGTAGGTTATACTGTTTTTCGCTAATAAAGGTGTGCATTTTTAGTAGTGTTTTCACACATTACGTCACAGGGGAACAAAAAACTTGCAATTTTAAAAAATACTTTTTGTTATATATTAACAATTGATTTGTAAGTTTTTTAAAATTTCGGTTAAGTTAAGCCAAAATAATACTTAAAATAAAGGTGGGTATACAGCGTATCCCCATGTATCCACAGAAAAAAAGCCCTGTATCTTACTAACATTGATAATGAGCTTCCATTAATCCTATTGGTATGGCTTGATGTGTACTTTTTGAGCAACCTATGAAGTAATGGACAACAAGTACAGAAAGCAATTAAAATATATTTTTAGCTCTTCTGACATTATAATATACATATCAGTGATATTTATACAACATTATAAATCCAAATAACATGATGCAATCATAGGAGGGAAGTATGAATTTTAACAAATAAAATATCACAAGCAGTTTGAGGAGAGAAAGAAAGGCATGTTAAAAATATAAACTAAAAGTTGCACATTACACACAAAAGCTAATTTTTTTTCCATGATGAACATGTAGAATCTACTGATTTCTTAAATTATAAATATTTGTTTAAATAAATACAACTGATCTAACAGAACTTGAACACATAAATTCCAAAACATGAATATTTATACCAAACTCTCGGCAAATCGAGACAAAAAAGAGAACACAATTGTGCTATACAACATGGATGAAAAAGAGAGGCACTCATAAAATATATACTTAAATACACTGACATAAATAATAAATTTACACACAATACACAACCACTTACAAACCTGCACAATGTACAAAGCAAAATATGATAAAAACAACTTAATGATTTTTAAAAATAAAAGTATTTAAGATGATTTATAATGTATTGGTGATAAATTATAACAAAAAAAAATAATAAACATCATACTCTCTTCCTATTCACCATATATATTATTGAGTAATATAATAGTTCAGCCATGCATTCCATAATATATTGATCTTTTCTGGCTCTTGTACTTTGAAAGTGACTGTTTAGATTGACAACATGTCTCCTTGATATTTACTTTTGAGTCCATTTGCATTAATTAGAAGGAAGAGAAAGCAACCACTTTTATTAATGCTTCACCAAATATAATGAAACATAATATCCTATTCAGTATTCAAATGACTTTGAAATCAGATACTTTCAACAAGAAGCTTAGGGGAAAGAAAAACAACAAACATAGCTTCATTTTTGAGTAGATGATTAACTGATGTCTCATGGATAAAAAATGAGTTGGTCGTTTGGGGGAGGGGCTTAAAATCTTAAATTCTGTAAATAGTTTGGTTTGGAGAACTATGGTCATTTTTGCTACACGAGAGCTAATTAGACCAGGACCTACTGCTTAAAGCTGATTCCAAATGGCTACAAACGTCCATGCCAAGAGTGGGACACAAACCCACAGATTCTGGTACTGAATGCCAGTGCCCTAGCAATTAAGCCATCATCCACTTTCGGGGAAAATGATTAAAACTACACTTAGACAATTTGAAAAAAAACCCACCTTTATAAAATTATGATTCAATCTAAATATTTTGTTTTGGTAGACATAACACAGGCAAGTAGTAGTATTTATAAATATTTTAACTTGATGTTAAAAGAATTGTACCAGAAAGTTTTACTTGGCAGTCTGCTTAACATAAAATCATCTTTTCACTGGAAGAATTAATATATTCAATGAATCCATCTAATTCCACATTGATAACGTTTATGTACATAAACAATCCAAAATGTACCAAAAGTTCTTATAACAATAACATTACATAATTTAAAAGGCTGATGTAAATAAATTGCAATAAACTAACAATTATTTAATTAATTATCAACTGAAATAACAGTAATACATAGAATACAGAACTGAAAGGAAATTTACCGAATTTTTAGACCATAAGAAGCATCTAAATTTATGGGAGGATTTTCAGAACAGAATATTTTGTATTTTGTTAAGTATATAAAGTTATTTTCAATTTCACACTTAATTTTTGATTTATTGTTAAAATAATTCGTACTTTCAATATTCATTTCATCTTCACTTATGATGCACTCACTTACTCACTTGTCTAATATACATCACTGTTCGTATAATAACTTTGATGCAGTATAAAGATTTATTTTAATGTTACCTTCGGACCACAAGATGCACCCAATTTTAAGTCGATTATTTTAATATAAAATTTATCATAAAAAGAAGCATCTTATGGTCCGATAAATAAGATATAATAAACATGAATACATCTCAGATTAATTAAAATGGTTAATTAAAATAGTGTTTTCAAATGAGAAAATAATATATTTGCAATAATATTCCCTTATGAAACTAAAAATATTAAATAATTTGAACTGTAAAATTATAAATTTTATGTATAAATAGCTATGAGACAAGCTTTCCTGAAATACTTCCAAGTTCCCACGTAATAGAGAGCAACAGTCTTTTATAAAAGGAGTTATAATTAAGCTATTAAAAATGCTTTCAATAGAATTATTAAATTGAGATGAGTATATGAGAAGTATCATTTGAAATGTTAATAATAAGCCAGTGAGTAAATGCACATAATATGAATTTTCCTTTAACAGTGACTCATGCTATCACTTCAACAGACAGTATAAAAGAACAAGAGTCCCTTTGATTTATTCTGCATTTTCGATAACACAATTTAAAGTATCTTTGAGACTATGCAAAAGTATATTTATAATGAATTGTTCTTTCTGTGAGAGATCCCATTTAAGAGCGAAAAATATTTAAATATATAAAACATAAAATTGTAATTATTAAAATCATAATATTAATCATTAAATCATAACAGCGAGACAAACTCAATGCTTGAGTACTTACCATAAATTAAGATGAAGTTATAAAACGATTTAATGAATCTATGTAACTAAAACTTGAAATTAAATATAGGTTAGTTACACTACTGAAAATCAAAAATTTTTTCCTCAATCATTATTTTTAAAAAAACAGGGGAAAAAAAAGAGAGAGGCTGAAAGGGCCATTAACAATTACAGTGTTTATAAAAATGTAAACAGAACAAACTGATACTCTTATAAATTTTAAAAAAAAAGAAAAGAAATTAAAAGTTAAATAAAGACTATATACAAGATCACAGAAAGTAGGTGTAGAAAATATTTATTTCAGAAATATTATTACTAGCATATATCTTTTGCATTCAAATCTGAAATTTAAAAAAAAAAATATGGTGGCTACTACTAAATAGTTTGAAGATTAAAAAATCCCTCTGGCTTAAAGATTTATTGCAAAAATCCTGCATTTGTAAATACATAAATAAGCAAAACTTTTTTGTAAGTGTACAGTAGAAGCTATGCACAGAAGTAAATGCACTAACACGTGCATATGTACAAATTTATATGATCTCACTTATTCTCAATAATATATAGAAAAATTAAATAGTTCTGTTTATACTAAAACTCTGAACACTAACTGGCAATCATAAATGATAAATAGGAAATTTGAGAAAGATTATTTAAATTATTTATTTATATGTTTTGAAAGATGTAGCATTAAAATTTTAATATGAACAATTGTATAGTTAATTAATGATAAATGCAAGTAAAGCAAATAGCTCCTACGGTTCTAGATTCAATTACAATTGAAATCACTAATTTAACAAAGATTATTGAACAGTAGTCATACACACATAAATTGAAACATATTAATCATTAAAGTATGCATAATATTTTTAAAATCTTTAAAGTATGAATTACTTTCCTTAAAAACCTGTTTATTTACCATGCAAAATTTATTACTGAAATATTTTTAAATTGAAGGGACGTGGGAAATCTCTCTCTCACTAAACACTCGCAAAACATAAGAAATCAAAAGAAAAAACAAAGCTTTGGCAAGGAAAGAGACATACCAGTCAAGAAATATAATTACTTGCAGTTGAAATTAAATGTTATAACTAGAGTCCTACACTGAATTTCACTGGAATTGTATGAAGTAAGAAATTCGGAGATTTCAAGATGCATACCACTCATTGAAAAAGATCTACTTGTTCAATAAATTAAACAAGAGCTTTAATTTCCTATTAACTTATACTAAAATTTCTGTTTGAGTTAATTATAAAATACAATATTTGTAGTATGTATCAAATCATCTATTTAGAGGGTTCAGATACTCCTTCAAGATGTCAAACTTCTCACAAATCATTAGACAATATTACAGATACATTTTTCATAATAAAGTCTTAATATGTAATTTCTTGTGGTTTCTTTCTAATTTTAATTATTTGTTCCTTTGATACATGCATTTTTTTCATATTGTTTTACTCTTCTTTCTCTATAATTCCCCATGCATAAATTCCTTCTATTAACCATCAGACAGTTGAGCTGTTTTCTTTGAAATTTGATTACTAATATTTCAACAATTTTAACACAATAAATTAATTAGAGCATATAATTCGAGATTTATATTAAGCTACAATAATTTCTTTATCATTCTTTTAAACATTTGAAAAATAATCAGCCAAAAATAATTTGGTAAATTTCAATAAAAAAATTTAATGGACACAATAATGTATTTTAATAACAAATCTTTTAAATTCAATTTATACAGAACTTTTTTTTTTTAAAAAAAAAGGAAATTTTTGCATTTACTAATTTTATGATCTTTGAAAAGGATTTTACATATTTTTATTAATTTCTTACAAGAAAAGGGAAGACATACAGAAAATGAACATTTTCAGGTAGTTGAGATGAATTTTTTAACTCACCATTAAGACCCTAATTTGAAGCTTTAGAAATGAAAATTTGCAATAATATTAACAATAAAGAAGTAGTTCTACATAAAAAATTCTTTTATAATGAATTTGAAAAATGTTAAATATTCCTTATAAAAAAAAAAAACATCAATTTGCATTTGTCTTTGCAAATAGACTGGATTAAAATTGTTATATACTCAACTAGATATTAAATTGTGAATGGTAAATAGCAACACAAGTAAAGCAATATCATATCAAATGATACACTAGATAGAGGTTAAATTAAAAATATCAAAGTTTTAAAATTTTAATTGCTTCACTGATTTGAAAAGTAATTATAATCTGAACAATATAGTACAGTCTCTGTGAGATCACAGTCAATCATTAGAAATCCCTGATGCTATAAACTTGTTTACACCATGCTTGATATAAAACTTCCATTTGTCTACTTAAATGCTAGAAATGTCATCAAATCACAAAGCGCTCAGCAGTCATAAAATGTAACGAGTTAGAAACTACTTCAGGTACAGTTTCACCTTCTTGCTGCCTAGAATTTAAGTCTTTTTGAATACCACCAAACATTATAAGCTCTCCTTTACCCAAAACGAGAGAGTATAAAATTATTTCTTCTGGGGCAGCAGGAGATTGTTTTTTAAGCATCCTCCAAGTAACATAGCCATCTGATACAGCAGTGCTAATATCCAAAACATACAAACACATGGGATTTTTTGAGGTTATCACAGGTGAACGATTGTGCTTTTGGAACACTTTTGATGATACAGAAAAGCTGAAATAAAAAGTCACATTTAATATCATATTATAGTAAAAAATGAATATTTTAGAAAGTAGCACTAGCTTTATTTTTCTTTAACCTTACAGATATTGACTATTTCATGATATAGATATATCATGAAATAGTTTTATAAATTAGAGAAATGCTGTTTGGAGTTTAGCAGAAGAGTGAAATATAGCATTAACCCATTATCCACTAAGAAAGTATAAACATTGCTGAAATTCATTTTGTGATCTTTTAAGCCTAATTGGACAGAAAAATAAATGCATAATTAAAACACTCATTTATAACTTTTAGTTTTATACACTGCTGCAAAAATCAGTATGATTGCTTAACATAAATAAAAGCAATATCTTCATTTACAGTATTCATCAACATATTTATGTTGTAACAACATTATTACAAGTGATACTTTAACATTCTTTATCTATATTTAGCAACATTAGCGGTTTTCTTGAATGCTATGCTTATATATTCTTGCATTTTCAAACTGAGAGCATATAACACAAATTTTCAACAGGTTATGCCAACTTGAACAAGAAAAATGTATTGAGTGCTATATTTGTTAAAGTGTCTACATTGTGTAAGTCCAGGCACCCATATTTTCATTGACTGATATAGCCTCTATGAATTGTTTAATACTACATCTATAAAATGTATAACAATTTTCTAGCATTATTTCTTTCCCTTTCCCTTTTATTTTTACAAAGTATATAAAACAAATTATACAAGAAATTAATGCATCTGAACATAAGATTATAAGCTAAAACATTGAGGCATGGAATTCCTGATGATGACTTAATATTTTTAACCCTAAGATGATGCTAAACACCATTACTTTTATGCAAGTTTGCTTTTAAAAAAAATTATAAGCTTTATGACAGCTACAATGTAGAATCATTTAATGTCAATAGTTCATTTTAGAAAAAATTCTAGATTAGAAAATTATTTTGTCAAGAGGGCAGGAGTTTTGGTATATTTAAGTTGGTTCAATAGAATTAGCCAGAAAAATTTCTTAGTTAATATTTGAATCTTGTCAGGTATTGTAATTGATAAGAATATTGATGTTGAGCAGAAAATTTAATCTTGATATAAGGAAACTTAACGTGCGAAAAAATGAAAATTTACAAATCCCATTATTCTAGTAAACAGTTAATGCAGTTAGAGAAAATGTTCTTTTGATTGAATGTGTTGCATATACTTTTATGATAAGATAAGTAAAATTACATTTTCATGTAACATTCCTTAGGTTTCATCATAGAAAATTTAACGTAAATAATGAAAAATACTTAAAAATATTTTAGAGTAGCTAAAATACAAAATCAGCTAGTAATGGAAGGGATAAACCATATACAATTGAAGGGTAATCAAAAGCCCCAGTTTTATTGGGAACTAGAGAGCCATTATATTACACAGATTACAAAGATAATAAAATGAAGTTTGCAGGGGGCAAAAGGGTTAGTTTACAAGAATACAATTACATTGGAAGGAAAATAAAAATAGCAGGTGACACAATTACAGTTAAACATTCTCAAAAAACACCAAATATCTTGAGCTTTTCAACTTATATTTCTTTGATAAAATATTTTCTCTTCCCAAATCACAGCTCAAATTACTCTAATACTAAATAAAATTTAAGCGATCAAGATAAGATAAATTTATAAATTCAGCTCTACAAGACATCAATAAAGATACAACAGGAAATTTTAATATACTAAAGATTGATTAAGTCCACAAATAATATTAAAAATTATAGTACAAGGTGTGACTGATAAATAAGGTGACTGATCACAGAAATATTACAGTATTATATATTTGCAAAAAAGAACCTTTTTGACTTTTCGCTGTACTCTCCGCTGGATGTAATGCATTTTTGACAAAAATTCTACAAGTGTTGGAAACATCTTGAATAGTCCTCCTGCACTACTGCTTTAAGATCCCTGGTAGCAGCAGCTTGGATATCTGAAATGTTTGCAAATCTCTGTTCTTTCAAGTGCCAATTTCAGACTTGGAAACAGGGAAAAATTTGGTGTTGAAAGATCAGGGGAGTATGGAGGGTGGGAGAACTCAGTAATCTGATGCTGAGCAATTAATTGTTTCACATACATAGCAGTATCAGGACGTGCATTATGCAAATAGTACCACTTGCATGATCCTGCAGCAGTAATTGTGGCCACACATGACAAAGACAGTGGTACCTCAACTTACGAGTTTAATTTGTTCCATGACAGAGCTTGTAACTTGAAATACTCGTATCTCGAATCAATTTTCCCCATTGAAATGAATGGAAATGCCATTAATTCGTTCCGGTGTCCCCCCAAACACAGCAATTTTTGGTTACATGTTTTTAAATAAGAAAAATGTTCTTATAAATGACGAATGTTGTTTAAAAACGTAATACAATAGAATGTATGGCAATAAACTTGTTTTATTAAGTGTAAAGTACAACATTTACCTTGGAGGTCATACTTGAAGATGCTGATTAAAGAGGAGGAGAAAAGCTGAACTGAAAAATTAAATCTTATACGTTGATTGTTGATCTTTTCACCGCATTTTCCTCGCTTTCACTTTTATTACGAGCTACCCTCTTAAAGTGCGACACGGAAGCTGGGCGATTGTTACATCATTCACTGGGATGTAATGTCCAAATTCATCTTTCTGAGAATCCGAAGATCGTTTTCTCAGAATCCGTAGAAGGAGGAGAGTTTTCGATCCTAGGACCAAGGTCATCCCATTCCCTAGAAACCATGGCGAGTACCAGTGTGGGAAAGGGAATTTAAGCTAACTCTCTGCGAGAGAGGTTGGACGCTGTTCGGTTTCGGAGGGCGACTCAAGTGTGGGCAGAGCAAACTGCCCTGGGTGATAATTGTTGAGTTAATCTCTCGGTTATATACAGATATATATGTAGGGGAGACCTGTGTACCTAGGGCCACCCCACTTTATTTGAATAATATTTAGTTCTAGGTTTTATTACTCAGTTGGGTGAGTGGCAACAGTAATTGCTATTTTAGCAGCCAATTAGAAATCTTAGGAGAAATCTGTGGCAAGTTATAAGTGAAAAACGTTTTTGCATGGTCTGAAGTAAAATTTTGCAGCTCATCACTTTTATTGTTTTACAAAGGTAAGTCAAATACTTTTCTTTGAATTCTAGTACATAATTTTGCTTATAACATTAAGTACTAAATGAGGTGTTAAATAAGTCCCCTCTCCATGTGGGTTTTTCAGTAGAAGACATTTTGTATGGAATTACCTAGTCTTGTACCTAGGGCCACATAGTTGCTTTGTACCTAGGTCCATGGCCCTAGGTACAACTGTAATCATATTCTGTATGTTGTTATTATTTTGAAAAAGTTCTCATAATAAATGGAGGAAAAATCTGAACAATTTTGATTTAGTTATGTTTTTTTGTATTGGATGTTATTTAAATAGAAGGGTACTATATATTTTGCTCTGGAACTCTCCATGTGCTTGACTTACAAAAAAAAAGTTTGCTCCTATTATTATTATTTTTATTCAGGATTATTAATTTGTTTATATAAACATGAGAATCTATTTTAAAAAATATATTAATAAAAACAAAAGTATAATTCTAAATAAGGTTTATACGATATTTTAATTAAATTTTCAACCTTTATCATATTTTCATACCACAAATTCCTAATTTACCAGTAGTGTAATTACAAATTCGTAATTATTTCTTTAGATGCCTAGAAATCCTGATGGAATAAAGCGATCAAAGCTTAATGCATATAATATAACTGAAGCTGCAGAAGCAGTTTTGGTTGATGAAGTTCCAGTTCAGACAGCGGCATGACAGTTTGGAGTAAGCAGAACAACACTGCAAAGACACATTGACTTTTGTAGGAAGACTAATGCTGAAAATACAGAATTAAATTGTGCATATTCAAACCGATGTGCTGTTTGGATGGGATTTTTTAACGATGATGAGAGTCTCCTTGTTCAGTACCACGTCGTTGCATGCAATATGCATTACGGGTTGTCAAAACAACACGTTAAAAAGCTTGCTTTTGAATATGCAAAAGCAAGTAAAACAATATCCAAAGTTCTGGGATGCAAATGGTAAAGCTGGTGATCAGTGGTACTATGGTTTTATCAAAAGAAATAACGTTATGCCACTAAGAAAGCCCCAACCCACAAGTTTATCAAGAGCTACAGTTTTCAGTAAAACAAATGTTAATACTCTTTTTGAGAAGTATCAGGAGGTATTAGCAAACTATAAGTTTTTGCCTGAATCCATCTATAATGTGGACGAAACGGGCATTACGGCAGTGCACACACCGACCAAGGTCATAGCCCCCAAAAGGCAAGAAACGTGTTGACAGCATGATTTCTGGTGAACGAAGAACTAATATATCTATTATTTGCAGTGGAAATGCAATAGGAAATTCCGTCCCCATGATGATTTTTATAAGAGTGAACTTCAAAAACCACATGCTGAAAGGTGCACCTCCAGGAACCGTGGGAACAGCACATATTAGTGGCTGATCAAATGCCGAAAAATTTGTTGAATTTTTGAAGCATTTTATTCACCACGTCAAATGTTCAGAGGATCAAAAACTCTTGTTACTCTTGGACAACCACAAAAGCCACGTCAGTATTGAAGTAATCATTTTGACTAAAGAACATGGCGTAGTTATGCTTACTTTTCCTCCACATACCAGGGAGATGTAGAAGCTTGACAGACACTCCAGAAAAGAAATAAATTGAAGAACAACGTTTAATTAGAATGGCCAAAAGAAAAAGAAAATTGTGAAAAAACCTGTGTTTCAAATAAAGGCAACTTCATCTGAAGAATGATGAATCATTATGAAAATATTTGTAATTCACTAATAATTTGGCACATATTCACTGGGCTTCTGTTATAAAATTCATGTGTATACGTTTTTTCTATACATTATGGATTGGAACCTAACTTTTAGGGAATGGTCCTAGGTACACCAGCAACTGGCCCTAGGTACAATGCTGTCTTGTACCTTGGGCCATTTGTGAAGTTTCTTAAAAAACCTTCTATTTCCCAGAATTTATTATTTTGAGTATTTATATTAATCCCAATGGGATGGCAATTAGTATAACAATGTGTGCATATCCGTTTCACAATTTTAAACAGGTCAGTGGGTCTGTTTTCGTTCATTGAAAAAAGGTGGCCCTAGGTACACAAGTCTCCCCTACATATTATTCTAAGACTGGATAATAGTCTTAGAATAATATTTATGTAACTGTATAATAATTGTACTAAGGTTGTAAATATTATATGTTTCTCGTGTTCTCATTTGATGAGCACATGGCATTCGCTGCGCAAACTAGCTGTGGAGTATCTGAAGCTTGCTCGTAACTCAAAGCAAAAAATCTGCCGAGAGAATGCTCGTATCTCGAGGTACCACTGTATGCACAAAGAGGCACTTGAGAACATAATAATAAAAATCAACATTAACTGTTTGTCCTTCTGGTAAGAATTCTTTATGGATTAATCCTGTGCATTGAAAAAGGTAATCAGGCTTGTCTTAAACTTTGATTTTTCTAAACAGATTTTTTTGATTAATTTGAAACAAAATTTCCTACTAACTGTCTGCTCCATGACACAATGCACTAACAACAGTTACATTAGAGCTACCACATGAACAAACACCTGTACAGAAATTTTGAAAACAAAGTGCAAAGTTTACGTAAGACAGGGAAGAATGCAATGTGCATGTGTCAGCGTGTCAGGTTGTTTTTAATTTTCGAAAGGAGTGAGGGGGGGGGAGGATTCACCTTACTTATTAGTCTCACCTTGTATTATGAATATAAGTAGTAAAAATTATTAAACAGAATGTCTTACCCAATATTTCCAGCACGCAAATCCTTTAGTCTTTGTTCCATTCGATCAAGACCTTCTAGCTGCCGCTGTCTATTTCGCCGTATCATGGGGTTTGACCGAGAACTTAATCTTGATTCATTTTTTGAGGCACTGTTGTCTGAAGTAGAAGCATCATTTTCATTATGATTTCTGGCTGTACTAGACTGAAAAGATGATGCAGTCGAAACAACATCTTTTCCAACAGTACACTGAACACCAGATGTTGAAGCTAAGTTATGAGAATTTTGAGAAGAAGAATTCAAAACAGAACTATTATTTTTCCTTTTGGCTACATCCTGCAGTTGACATTCATCTTCATCACTGCTTGACATCTGACTAGTCTTGTTGTGTTGGCGATCTATATGACGTTTAAGCACACCCCGTTTACCATTTACACAAGGTTCAATATCTGGGACATGTTTTGCAACTTTCATTTCAATACTGAAAAGACATAAATATATTACTTAAAGAAGTTTTGTATAAATGTACATAAGAATGCTTAAAATTTAACCAACAACTGATTTGAAGATAAAAGACTGAGTGGTTACAGAACGTTTTTAAAAGTTTACCAAAAAATGAAATTTTTACTATATTATTTGAGAAAAATAAAGAGGCACTTAAATTCAAACTTTTAATTATTAACAGGACATTTTAGAGAATCCTTACGACCCTTTCCCAATTAAGTTATAAATTTTACTGCTGCTAAACCGAAAACGATCTATCTGACCTAATACTAACCTTAAAAAGAAATGTATAAAAAATATAAACAAATCACATGCAAAATTATTTAAGTGAGAGAGAAAGAAAAGTTCTAGTCATTATCTTTTAAATATTTGCAGCTGCTTTTGATACCTTAATCACACTTTTACTTATCTAAATATTCTCAGACTACACATGCAATTTTAAAATTAATCTTAAAACTCCTAGAATTAATTTTAGGGATTTCCATGGGTACAACACACAAACACATACATTGCGAATTAGACCCCCCCCCCCCTTCTCCCATACACAGAAATTTCCAAGAAATTCCCATCAATATCAAAACATTAACGCAGCAGAAATTTAAATGGCAATTTTATATCATAGAAATACATGAGATGAAGAATAAGTTTCATATTTGAATATCACTAATCAAGTATATAATTAATAAATTTACATAAATAATACTTGAAAAGTACATAAGT
Organism: Dolomedes plantarius; assembly: GCA_907164885.2. Classification (NCBI taxonomy): domain Eukaryota; kingdom Metazoa; phylum Arthropoda; class Arachnida; order Araneae; family Dolomedidae; genus Dolomedes; species Dolomedes plantarius. The sequence goes on along the minus strand of OU015498.1, from coordinate 99,887,432 downwards.
AAAGTCAGAGAGTAATATAATGCAAAGAGAAGAAAACTTTAATATTTAAATTTTAACTAAAATAACTCATTAAATGTACTCAAATTATAAAAATTGATCATCTAAACTCTTAAAAATCTACTCTTGATAGATAGGATACTTTAATTACAAACACACTATTTTAACAGAAAATAGATAATTTACCTGTCCTCTCCATCAAGTCTTGGAGGAACCCAAATCCGTGATGGTGCTCGCAAAAGATGAGGCAAAGATGATGGTGATGTTCTAGATTTTTGAGTTTTACTCATGACTACAACTTGACTGCCAACCTAGCAAAAGAAAAATAAATAAATATTGTTAGATAAACCAGCATTAACCAATCTTTTCTCAAAACTGCTTTCAGTAGGCAAAAATCTCATAAGAAAGCAAAAATGGATATTTTACAGGTAAAATACACATGTATTATCTTTGTGTATCCTTGACAAAGCCTTTATTAAACAAAATGGATATTGTTGAAATTTTTTCAATTATTTATTCCCCTTTTAAATACAGTAAAATAGTTTTATAAAGTGAATATTACATCCATTGCAAGAGTATTATCAATTTTTCTTAGAACTCATTAAGAAATGGAGAAGAATATTATATTTACTACATAATTAAACAAGATAAGGCAGTAAAAAATAAAAAGAATTTTAACCACAATTAGATTTTTAAAAATTCCTCTTAATTTAATTTTTCATTTCTGTTTAAAAAAAAATCCAGAAATAAATATTTAAATATTCTGATCTTTGTTTTGGACAACTCAAATACATGAAATTACATGGAACAAATTATAATTTATGTATAAACATATTAAGTTTAAATACCTACATATGGTCATGCAAACAAATTTTAAAATACTCAAAATTAATATAAAAGTATTTGTATTCATAATTACAAATGAATACAAAAGGAAACATGGAAAATGCATCTGATACTCTTGTTTTTAATCCAGTTAAAACTAATTCTGAGAATTTTTAAATGCTCATGAGGAAAATCTGTAGCATCTAGTTCCCGATTTCAGAAAATCACAGTTAACAACATAATCTGCTTTACAGGCAACTGTAGAAAGATAGATCAATACAGATATTTAATACAATAAACAATTCTTCAGAAAATAAATATACTTAAATCTTAATTATGAATATGGAAACATGCACAAGAATGTTACTAAAAATTAAAAGAAACCTTACATAGCTAAAAACTTTTTATTAATTTATTTGAAAACCAGAAAGGACAATGTCTCATGGGCTAAAACCATAACAACAGCGAACAGCAAGAAAAATCCTCTTTTTTCTTCTTTTTTTCAGCAGCCTGATTTCTCTTTGAAGAATTGTTAGTAAACCTTTGGGAAAATATATTTTATGGATTTTTTTTAATATATTAAAAGCTTCTAATCCAGTACTTGACCACTGAGAATTAAAGAAAACAAATTCTGATTAAACCCCACTCTCTAGATAGGAAGTCACTAACATTAGTTACACCAGTCTTTCATTTTCAATTATCCTTATACTTTACCAAAAGAGTTTCTTTGAATAGTAAAATCCATCCACAAAGAAAGAAAAACAATTTTTTTAAGTCTTAAAGGCCTTGTTTGAGACATAAAAGAATTTTCTGACTGTTCCAAGAATTTTCAGATTTAAAAACAGAGTTTATTCTAAGTAGTTTTTGCAGGAAATGTAGATTAAAAAAAATTACACCTAACAGGCCCTATGTGTTCTACAGATTCTGTCCTTAGATGTCTGTAGACGGAAAAATTTTGAAATGGTGTATTATACTGAAAAAAATGAATGCTAAAATTCTTGTGCTGCTTTAGTTTTCTATGCTAAAACACTTTCAATTTTTTGCTTACCACTGGTATTTGAGCTACAGAACATGAAATATAGTACACCCAATAGTTTTTCACTTTTTTAAAATTCTGATATAAATTCTAGCAATGCTTGCATGGATGTCCATGGCTTGCCTGAGCTGCATTGAGGGAAGAATTGTCTTGGGCCACATATAAAATATATAATGCATGCATATAAGTAACAAGACTTCTTTTATTTATTTATTTTTAACTATAATATCAAAAAATGAGGGTGACATTAACATAAAACTAGCAGGATATTTGACTTTATTTTTGTGAAACTATTGCATCAATGTCTAGTTCTATTGAAGTGGTTTTGATTTTCAGTGAGTTCCTATGGTGCTTAAGCTGAGTTCTTCAGGAATTTTTCAATTTAACTTTCCTCTTTGTGTGCTTCATCTTAGAAAATAGTTGCTCAAAAATGTAGCTTTGCAGAACAAAAAAAAGTGATGACATGAATAAGGCATGATTTTGAAGTGAGGGATATTTGTCTCACGGAACAGAGGTCTTAATATTATGATGGGCCATTTTTCTAGCTGTCTAGGGCTGCATGTGGCCTCTGCATTTTAGGTTGAATGTGTTAACAGATAGAAAAAGTGCAGAAATACAGAAGGGTGTTTTAAGAGATATATACAATTTTAAAATTAAATTTTTACTGTACAGAGTCACTAAAAGACTAAATGGAAAGATATAACTTGAGATATTGATTTTTAAGACATTTTATTTCCCATGTCCTAAATTCTATATAGTTAGTTTACTTGACTAAATGCCATACAATAAAGAATATTAATGCTATCAAGAGGAAAAATATGAGATATTTATAACTTAGTATGATTACTTAAAAATACTACATGAATATGTGATAATTTTTGAATAAGTACAAAAAGATATTTAATATGAGAGGGAATCAGTAAAGAGCCATGAATACTTGTGTGTCAGGTAGTGAACTCCATAATAATTTTAAAATTGATAAAGTGCCCTAAATTTAAATGTAGGTGTCCTATTTGATCCAGGTATACCCTTCCTACAGGTTAGAGCCCCCTATAATACACATACACTACAATCTATTAAGCTTACATTAATGTCACTTTAAAGCAAACAGTTCAATAAAATATTATAGTTAAAGCAGCTATCCTCCAGTGAAATCTCCTTCCATTTTATTTTATTTAATTCAACTTTGGAATTGGCATTTATGCAACCACACTCATTCTTTTAGTTATACATATGAGCCAAGAAATTTAGAAATTAAGACCATACTACAAGACTTTTAAACAAGACAAAGTACAAAATAGTTTTCATAATTTACAGTCACTTTCATACAATGTCACATGTCTCCTTCAGTTAATATGCAGTGGTCATCTGCATTCTAAAATGTCATTTGACAAGGGGATATGAAGGAAGGCATTATAATTTTGTGATGGTGACATAAAAGTTAGTGCTAGTTTTTATTCCATAAATGATCATAAAATAGTTTGAGGTTCAAAATTTATGCATACAACAGAAAGTATTATTGCTTTTCTCAGGGAAAAAAAAAATAGCAAAAGTTCAGAATTGGTTCAAAGTAAAAGAGAGAAGATGAATTTAAAACTAAACTGCTATAGAAAATAGAGAAGGGCTGTGGTCAAATTAAAACAATTGAAATAGAGAGTGCATATAGTATGAATATATTTATTATAGTTAAAGAAAAACATTATAAAGCATTTATAACAAGTTATTTTATTCTAAAATGTATGTAATTATTTAATGTTATTTTTTAAAGCGAAAAAGAACTATTCACATAAGTCCACCAAATAAGTACATATGCGAATAGCCACACAATAACAATTTATATAAATGTAAAAACATTAATATCAATTTACCTTGCAGGCAGGATGAAATGCAAGATGAGGAGCTGCATTTTCTTTCATATGTATGTCCATTTCTTGCCACTCCCATAATTCTTCAGGATCACTACTCATCTTCAACAACCATATGTCAGTATATAACTTTAAAACAAAAACATAATTATTTATACAGATGCATACAGAATATATATATATATATATATATATATATATATATATATATATATATATATATATATATATATATATATATAAAAGGATAAGATATCTCAAAAGGTTGTTTTTTTCTAAATTTTGTGTGTACATGAAGGTGCAAGTATAATGTATAGAGAGAGTGAAATAATGATACTTCAAGGATTAAATAAATTTATCTTATAGCATTAGTGACAGAGAAAGAAAAAAAAAAGAGTTCAAGGGAGCCTGATTGTATTTTGGAAGTTTTAAACAAAAACAAATCTTTTTAATGTCTTACCATGATTTTAACATATTTTAATATAAATCTCCAACCCCAAATCAAAATCCAACTCTTAACTCCTGTCTTATTAAAAATCAAATTATTCATAACTTAAGCTCAAAGAAATTTTTTTAAATAATTTCTCACATGATGCTTATGCTTACAGACAGAAGTCAAACCTCTTATATCAGACTCATATTTAGTCATTCAGAGCAAAACACTTGTCAAAACTACATTCATCAATCCATATATTTCTGAAGGTCTCCTTTATAAAGATCATTTCTGATTATAATTCACATGAGAAAAATACTTTCAAAACAGCCATAGGTAGTTTTCAGAAACAAGGGATATTTTTAAGTTTGGAATTCTATTGTCACTTTCAATTTTGACATTTTTGTTACTAGTGTCCAGGATTGCACCCATTCAATAGTTCAGATCTTTCATTCATCAGATCACCCATTCAGATCTTTTTCAAATTCAGAAGAAGCTTTTGTTCTTTATAGAACTGGATTAAAAACCTATTCACTGAATTTTAAGGTCCTCAAAATTCTAATTAGTCAAAAATTAGCCTTTTGAGTGCCAGCAAATATCCCTTGAAAGCCACCTTTGGCACATGTGCAATGGGTTCACCATCTGATATACAGATAGGAAATGAATTTTTTTCCCCCCCAGGTTTCTTTATAGATCACAGTAACAAGATTATATACTGTTGAAAAAAGAGACTAAAATTTTTCAAAAAGTAGAGAAAAGTGGCTAAACAACCCAAACCACATATTTTGCTTTCAAGATGCTATTGAATTACATTTTTTCTTCTGTTTTTCTTTCTCATCACAGCTATGAAATCTTAAAACATTTTAGCTAGACATGTATACTTAAAAGAAAGAAAGAAGAATGCAGTGCTCTCTCATACAGTTAGGAAAAATAATCCTTTTAATTTGTGCCTATATTTTATTTTACAAAAACCAAAACTAAAAATTATAATTCAAAATAATCAGGCATGTTCCAGTAGAAGCCATTTTCCACCACTACATGCAAACTCAGCAATTCTAATAAAAAATAATAACCATATTTTTTCTACTGGCTCACTGATATATCCCAGAAGTTTTAATGGAAACTGGTACAGCATGCAATCCTAAAATTATCAACAAAATTCCTTTAAAATTAATTGAAATCATTAGTGCTTTTAATATTTTTTTTTCTCTTAAAAAAAAAAAAAAAACTAGGAAATTTTAGTGTCTTGAATTGCTGTATAATGAATATTTAAGTAAAAGCCCTTAAAGGTATCAAAAGCTGATACATGACTCAGAAAATATATTTACTGGGCCTGTAATTGCCCATTGTAGACCATTATAGCACACAGGCTTGAGGAATTTAGCTCCCTCTTTCGTCCAATGATTTCGAGCTTGATGGTAGTTCCTCCTGACTGAAGATTATATTAGCATCTTGAAGGTGAAAGGGTGCTACCAGCAAAGTTTGCTCAAATTATAAGTGATGACCAGACTTGAAAAGCTACAACTAAAAATGAATATGAAAAATTTGAGTAAGATATTGAGATTTTTTCCACAAAAATATTGTGCCATTGCTTTGGTAAAAACAAAGATCTTAAGGAGAAAACTCCAAAATATTTATTTCTTAGTGAATCTACGAAAATATTACTGAACACATTGGTTCGAAAAACACTTTTAAAAACATTATTGTCATCAGTTACAGAAAAAAAAAATTCAAGATGGCAAATCCTATCCCAAATGCTAAATTGTCCAAACATTAGATGCTCAGAAAGTGATTGAAGGTCAAAAATAAACAAAAGTGAGCATAAAATAAATAATAATAACAATAGTTTCAAAGATGATATATGCTAAGTTCTGGTTTGGTAAATTATAATCTATCATTACAGAAAAATAATACAATAAATGCAATATAAATAAATACAAGGGTTGTAAATAAAGTAGTGGCAACATCACCCAGAAAGTTGTAGAACATCGGGCATGTTCAAACAGGATATCAGAGGAGTCAGGTGGAGCTGTAGTCGATGCACAGAGTACATAAAACTGTAGATCCAGTAGAAGGGGTAGTTGCTGTGTGACGTTGAAGTGGACAGTGTCGTCTCTACCACTCTAAATCATGTTTACAAAAAGTGATCAGCAGTTGGGGATTAAAATCAAGGTTGTCCATGGCTACAGCACTATCTGTACCCAGGAGTTGTTGGAACATCTTCTGTACTCTCCTGACACGACCTCTCTCCTAATTTGAAAGAACCCTGACGAGGCATCAGATTTTCCTACGGGTTCCTGACATCTGGCAAAAGGTACATGACTTTGCTGGTGATTATATTGAAGGAGAGTAATGAAATTTTGTTTGTATGTACATTAAAAAAAATTTTCTGGGTATGATGCCATTACTTTATTTACAACCCTCGTATAATTGGTTTTAACATAATTTTTAATTACCATATTAGGTCCTCCACATCCACCTATGATCAGCAAATGATGTTTATCTATTAAAATCTAGAAAGAAAAAAAGGAGAGTTGAAAAATATGTTGCATGAATAATTTACAATAGAGCTTGCATATGCCATATCAAGATTCAGACTCTTTTCAAATGAAAAAATTGATGTACTTTGTAAGAAACTAAATTTTTAAAATTATTTATTCATCTGCTACCAGTCTACAAGTACATCTCTTGAACTAACATTTTATTACTTTGTATAAATATTACGACAAAATTACATTATATAGTAGATATATATATCAGATTGACTCTTTCAAATATAACATGGTAATAAGTGCTCATTTTTTACATTTATATAGTTTGCCTTTTAAAAACTGGATATGAATGAATATGATATGAATAGAAGCTACATTTCAGTAAAATGCAGGAAATAGAAATAAGAACACTTTGCAGAAAAAATTACAAAATTTTAGAAATTATTATTACACATATAGAAACTAGAGGTAGAAATTATTACTACCAGTTTCATTTAACTGTATAATTATTGCATACTCATACCAACAATGTAAACATTATGTTGCAGAAAATAGACTTTGGAGCAAAAAATTCAGTTTTAGAAAAAAACACTATTTTTGCAATATTTAAAAAAAAAGAAAAGAAGAAACTGTTTGAAAACAAAAGATCGTTAAACTAAACATCATTAATAAACAAAAAAAAAATTAGACTCTTTATAGCAGAACAACTAATAATAAATGTAGATTAATAATTACATCCATTAAATTCTTTAAAACAATCTGTTCCTCTAACACCACTGAACAACTTTAAATTAATAGAAAATCCATTTATTTAAAAAAGCTTACATTAGACGGCTAAAGAATGATGTGATAATTTTTCATCTTTCCTTATTAAGGTGCATGAAGATTGAGATATAAAAATATCAAACACAAAATAAAATGACAGTAGATATATGAATAATAAGTTGAAGCAAGAGTAAAAGAACATAGTAGATACAGAACATAGTAGCAAAATTGCATATTCCCTGACAATTGCATGTTTTTTGGGAGAAATCAAACTTTTCGCTGAATTTTATGAGTAGTTCTATTTTTTCTTGCAATTTCCAGTTTTACAGAAACTTAAAACAATACTGGGCATATACAGGACATTTTAAGGTTCTCTGTGTTTTCTAATTTTGGGGGCCGACTAGTTTATTAATTAGCACATTTCTAAATACACCTAATACAGTAAGTGTAACTTTCAGACCAAAAAAATTATTGCTCAAACATTTAAAAACAATTACAAGATTAAGAACTGCATTTATGAGGAAATAATGTACACTAATTATCTAGATGGAAAAATCTAAAATACATGACTTTACAGAATTACAAAAACTTGAATAAAAACAAAACAACCAAATGCAAAAGAAACACATATAGAGAAAAGAGTATCAATAATAAAAAATAACCTGAGAATGGCCATAGCGTGGAGGTGGCTGAACAGAAGAAGTGGCTTGTTTCTGCCATTTGTAGGACTTTAAGTCCAATGTCCACACTTCATTTGAACTAGAAAAAAAATTTTAAAAACAATAGAGATTGGACTAGCTTAGAAAGGTAATTTGAAACAATGAAATGAAGTAAAATTAATTAGCATATACAGAAAACAACATAAAATTAGTTTACTAGATTGTTTTTTTCCACTTTTTTCAAATAGAGTAAACTAGGCTAGATACATAGTTCTAATGAGTGTGCTTTAAAGTATATATTCTTTAACATAAATTACAATAAGAATAAGCATTCTGGGTTACCCTAAATATAAAGAATAATTAGAAAAGCAAAACACTTCATAGACAGACAGTTAAAATTTACAACTCAAAACACCCATTTGAAATTTTACTAAATGAATGTAATGCAAAATGAATTTACATGCCAGAAATGAGGATTTCTAGAGAGAAAAAGAACATTTTTCCTTAAGAACTTTTAGACTGACTTTTAAAACATGAAAATGAAATTTCAGATATTTTTGCAATGAAATAAATATTTTAACCCTTGAAATTTTGGAGAAGAAGAAAAAAAATTATTTTTTAAACACATTTGATTAAATAATATTTTCATCTTCTCTTACTCAAGAACTTAGTTTGGAGACATATTTAATGATCAAAAGATTTTTAGTTAAATTAATAGTTTAAATATGGCTGAAAAAATCAAGTGTCAAGTGATAAATGAACTCAAGCGAGTATATGAAATTTAACTTGCTGATTATCAGAAAAGTACCACTGATTAAATTTAAGACAGCATATTTAATAAAATATATACCTTAAAAATGGTCCATCGCATACTTGTCTCTGAATGCCACCAAATACAACCATTAAATCTCCATGAACAGTTGCTGAATGACCAGCCATTGGAGTACAGTTTGGCATTGAAATAATCTGAGTCCAGCGATTGGTAATGGTATTATAGAGGTGAATTTGATTAAACACCCTCCAGACCTGCAAAGAACATATACAAAAAGTGTTCCAAGATATTTTTTAAAATTTTTTTTATATTATTACCATAATAAAATTAAAATATAAAGGACTAATATTAATTTAAATACATGTGCTATATAGTTTTTCCTTGCTGAAGGAGATATATTGACATTCACTAGCAATTTCAAAAATTTAAAGAAACATAACTTAAGAAAAAACAATTACAAGTACTTATTATAACATAGAATTGACAACAAATTTATTAATTCCCTTTTATTAATAAAATAACCTTACCTGGTGAAGAGGATAGGGAGCTGTGTGTGTCCAGCCACCAAAAAGAACCAAGTTATCACCATGACTTACAAGGGTGGCACATGCTTTAGGAGGAGGATAAGTACCTAAAATTTTATACAATTTCTAAATCAGATGTTTTTTATAAGTTTATATAAACCAGAAATTACAACAATGTTATATTGAAAAAGTACTATGTTGTAAACACAAACTCAAATACAAATATATTGCTCATTCAGACAAATTCATATCAGTACAATGCCATGATTACTACATATTTATCATTTTGTTTTCTGTACCATTAATGAATGAAATGAATCAGAAAAAATTTTGGGAGTATCTTAATTTAGGATACTAGCACCTAGACATTTTTTGCGCTGCAGGTTTGGCTTGGTTTGTTTTTAAATTACTAATAAGTCAACATTATTTTTCTTTACAAGAGAGTTCTTTTAAAGATAAATCACTTAATAAAAATGATAACTCATGAACAAAAATAAATTTGGTAGAAAAAAATGAAAACAGATTTTTTTCACCTTTTTATAATTAATTTTAAAAACCTTTCCTTTTTGGAATACAGGTTTAAAACATTTGTATTGAAAGAGTTTTAATTCATGATTAAAGAATCTATAATTTCAATGTATCATTGCTTTTCAATTAAAAATCCATATACACGACTCATATCCTTAATGGACATTTTATAAATTAACTCACTTTACCTTTCACATGGGAGTCATAAAAATTCCAAAAAGCTTTTTTTCCCCCCTGTAAATCTATTATAATGTATTAAACTCATTCAGTCCCCATGTTTCTTTAACAATAGATAGATATATAAAATTTAAGAGGATGTTATATTTTTCATCAAGTTTGAAAAAGAAAATGAATGAGAGATAAAAAAAAACCAAATAGCTCAGATGAACTCTGATATACAGATTATTCTACTATAACATATTAGAATACTTAAGAATTTTTTAAGTTAGTCCTGTTACTTTCTATAATGAAAATGATAAAATATATTTCTGAATTGTTGATACCACTATTACAAATTATATAATAAGAGAAAAAAGTTAGGATCTTTTTCACAAGTTGCCATTGCATGGTCAGAAGGTACCTAGAAAGATTTCTTTACAAGTAGAGAGAAGAGAGGTCTTACACAATTTTAAATGGGAAAAAAATGATAAACAAATTCAACTATGAATAACGTCAATGTCTCTTCCTAAGAACTTTACTGTACAAAAACATAATACAGCTCACGCAAAGAATTCTCTCACTTTAATGAGACTTCACAAATAAAAGAAATATCAACTACGTCTTGCATTATGCGTCTAACATATATATTAAAGGAACTACATGACATACACTCTTTTACCTCCCTTCATGTGAACCATGCAAAAAAATCTTAAAAGGATGTAAATATCAATATAACATTATTACAGTAATCTGTCACTAGGAGAGAATGCCATCCAAGATGGATTTTACTAAGGAAAGGTACATCACATGAATATTGCATAAAAAGAAATGTAGCAACTAAAAGCCACTATAAATGAAACTATCAGGATTCAAACTCTTGATTTCAAAGTTTCAGTTTAAACCCTTATTACAAATATCAGCATTCAGAAGTAATATCTATTCAGACAATGTTGGCTTGTATATAATATCAGTCTGGACCATGCAGGCATTTTTGAAAGCTAGCTCATTAGATTCAGTTTGTTCCTCATTGATAATTTGTATCTTTATTTATTTATTTTTATTTATTTATTTTTTTTTTTTTTGGGGGGGGGGGTGTTCTGGAATTACATGAAATTTTATTAATATTTTCTCCCTTTTTAATAATTTTATAAAGACTACATATTATGATCAAAATAATAGAGGTTATAAATGATACTTACCAGTAGCAAGAGGGCGTATCCAGCAACGTGTACCTAGATCCAAGCGCCATAAATCATTGAAAGTTGTGTTGGCAGTAGTGCATCCACCAAATATATACATTGAGTTCCCACTGCAACAAGCACTATGAGAATATCTTTTTGAGATTGTAAGACCAGGTTCTGCAACAACATGGCACCACTGAACAGACATACCACAGACAGCATTGTAAAAATCTCTCTGAGTTTTACGAACTACATCTACATGCAGAAACAACATATCATCAGAAAGCAATTTTCATAAAATTCTTCAATCAAATTGAAATAACTTTTAGAATGAATGTACAGATTACTTTTATAAAAATTCTTTATTCATAAATAATCACATAACATGTAAATTCATTTATATTATGTCATATCATGTACATGCATATTAAATATTACTACATAATATGAACTTGGATTGGGCACTGAAAAGAATGCATCATGTTTGCTATTAAAACTACTATTGCCTTTTAATGTATTAAAATAAACCCTATTGGCTTTTAATGTATTAATATAAACCAAGAGAACTCAGCATCCTAGGAAAGTTTCTCTTAAAAGACTAATAAATTGTCCATACACTTATTGTCTATGCAAACATATATAACTACCACCAGATTTTTTTATTCACACTTTTTTTTGTTTTGCTTGTTCTGAACTGTCTGCAGTAGCTGAATTTTACTTATAACAAAAAGGCTCCACTTCCCTTGGTCAGTCCACCAGTTTAAAAAAAAATAAATAATAATAATAATTTAAAAAAAAATAATTATTATTATTATTTTAAAAAAAAAGGAAATCTAGTTTTGATACTAAGAAATTCACAGAATTAATATCTAACCCTTCTCAATAAATTTTTACATATTATTCAATATAGGAAAATCATTATGAATTTGAAAAAATTACAACCTGGTTTACAGACTTAACATTTTCATAGCTCTTCAATTAAAAAACTTAAAATATCTTCAAGAGTTTTGTTTTGTATAAAGAATTCTGTAAAAGGATATATAGAATGCCTTATGTACAAATAAAATTTCAGAAAATGTGATCATGGAAAAAATTTTTGGTACAAAACTAATCATCTTACATAAAATTTTACTAGCTTAAAATCCTTGTAAATTATACTACAGATGAGCTTTAATTTTCATAGCGCAGTGGTTCTGATACTATGCACTGAGCACTCAAGGGTGCCATGGCTGGCTAACACAGGCACCTTAAAATATTGTGACATTTTCACTAAAATGACACTAAAACCATCCAGTTTTATGCCATTGACATAGGGAAAAATAGTATGATAAAATGGAAGCTGAGTACACATCTTTTTCGCACTACTGCCACTTGCAATAACTTGAAATGTATTATCCTGCACATTTGAATTTCTTGAGGAAACATATGTAAAACACCTCATAAAAACAGATTTTTAGGCAAAAGTAGCAGCACAATTATCTGATATCTTTCAAAAGTTAAATGTCATATCTCTGACTCCATTTTGAAATCAGTTTTGAAAATTTCATTTTTCTGAGAAAAATTACACTTATGGGTATGAAAAATAAATTATAACAATGTCAAAGATTGCTTTTTTTCTTTTTTTTTACAGCAGTTTGCAACCTCCAATGAAGTTGATATTTCTTGGGAGATAAAAACTGCTTTTGAAAAGCACCTATCACAGATTATCAACTGGTTTGAAATATATTTTCAAGAAGATAATACAAGTTTACATGGATTCAAGGCCTATTCAGGCCAAAAGCTCAATCAGGATTTAATTTTATAGGAGTTGTCTTGCCATAATATAATAAAGGCTAAATTTAGTAGTATAGAGTTTATTAAGATAATATGATGTTGTTTCATATCCTCTTGGTATAGGAAAGCCTACACCAAGTCCAAAGGACCTTGGTCCATTGCGAAGGATAGTAAGCAGTTTCACTTAAGGTGAGGTACAACTAGGGCTGAAGTTTAACTTGACCTCAAAGAACATTTGTCCCATAATTTTTAACCAAGTCAAATGATGAGGCTGGAACACTTGACCCCGCACCTCCAGAGATATTTTGGAAACTTGGAGGACATTGCAACTACGGCAGATTTTTTTCATGCACTAGCCATCATTAGTGTACATGTCAGTGGTTTTGTCAGCGACGGACATCGAACCAGTGACGTTCAGATCACAGGCCCGCTGCCCTTGCCATCCAGGCCACCACGCCTATTAAGATAATATAAGACGTTTATATAAGATAAATATTCACTACTACATGGTAAAGCACAGTAAATTCTATTTGCTAGACCACATTTACATAAAGCTGGTTCTTTGGCAGCTACTATGAATGAAAACATGTGTCACACAAATAAAACAAACAGGAAATGATGGTGACTGTGTTTGATAGTGATTTCTATACTTGTTACTCATACACACTTATTTTGACTCAAAAGTTAGGAAGTATCTTTAGAATATCCAGAGTATTTAGCATCTAAGCACAATACCAATTTTTTAACACTTATAGATTTTGTGTATTGATAAATTTCTACTACAAGTGAGTAAGCATTTTTAACTCTGCTGGAGCTAGTTCATAAACAGGAGCAACAAATTCCTAAAAATAAAAAAAGAAGACCGTGGCATAGAACTTTAACTTCATGTAAGAAAAAAGTGGGTCCTCAAACACTAACTTATCTCTAAAGTGTTGATGGAATTATAATCTAGTGATTTGTTTTGGTAAAATACATGCTATATTGCAGCAATGCAATCCATACACTAAAATAAGAAATTCCATAAATAGGAGAAAAAATTATGTACATCAATATTTTTATGATAAAAAAACATGGACTTTTAAAGTTCCTGATTTTTTAAATCTTTTTCCAGAATCGCCTACAGAATAAGTACTTTTCAAAACATCTATAGACTCTGCAATCCTAGCAGCAATCAGCATTTATAAAGATAATATTAACAAGAACCTACTGATTTAATTCCCAAAATAAGCTGAATGGTAATGATAACATTTTAAGTGATTTTTCAAACAGAACACTCCTTTTTATATTTCAGCAAATTCTGTTAGATGTGTTAAATAAAAAGCTTGATATTATTAGTGAAGCCAGGTCCTTGTGCCACATAAGGAGGGGGGGGGGGGGCTAGGCTACCACTACTTGTAGGCATTGTATTGTGATAGTATAACTGTCTTACATTTAGGGATTTTAACATTTCAATCATTTTCGGAATTCAAAGTAATTAATCACAGATTTTTGTATTAAATGAAAAAATACGTCTGCAAATTCTACTAGTAAAATATTAAATTAAAGTAAAGCAAAATTGTATTATATGAAGCGAAAGAAAAGCGCAATACTATATAAATGATAAAGTAAGTTGATATATTTAATGAGCAATTAAGATGCAATCATGAGTCCCATACTACATAATCAATAAACTCAGGAACTATAAATTGATCATGAAAAAAAGATATATTTGCAAATGTTATAGCTTTTATCACTTCATTATATTGTTTTATATATGTTAAAACAAGGGGAATGTAGAACCAAACTATAATAAATTTGATGTTATCATTAATAACGTTATAATCCTATAACTCACCTTCTACGATGTAACTGATGCTAAGTTATGAAATACACATTACTATGTAGGTGCAAGTAAAGAAAATTGAATATATTTACCATAAACATATCTGTACCATGCTCTATTTACTTGCATACACTGCTTTAAATCTCTGTAAGGTGATAAATAGCTCAAAATGTATTCAATTATAGGATCAGGTAAGTCTTCTATTGTTGCCGGCATTGTAATTTTCATTATGTGATCCGGATATAAATTCATGAACTTTTGGAATGTATGCACCACATCTTCACCAATTTCGAATTTTTATGTCACTTTCTCCAAACAATTCACCATTTAATAACACCTAACGGTAACCGCGAACGATATTTACTAGCATCCTTCACGGGCTCAGTTAAAAAAGAAGAAATAAAGAAGAAAAAGAATAAAATGTGAAAATAACACAAGCAAAAGAAGTCTCAAATAAATTATAAAAATCAGTTTGATATTCTATTAGTTACATACATTCTTAAAAATTTATATTTTGCCTTTTTGATATGATTTAAGAGTCAACATTTGTTTTAAAAAAACTTCTACTTTCATTATATTTGTAAGACTTCAATACCATCGCCGACCTCTGTTTGTCAGTAAAATTTACGTATTGAGACCTTAAGATAGAGAGGTACTTCTCACTTTAAAGCTGTATCAATGAAAATTTTTTTTATTTACGTATTTTCTGTTAAAATTAGCTTTTCATTTGTAATTTTCCATTGCAACAAGTGATCTTTACATCTCATGCTTGATCTGTACTGAAATTTTCTAATAGTTAAATATCTCAGTCTTTGAGCATTATTGATATCATTACTTATTAGTTTTTAGCTAGCTAAACTAAGAAATTCTAATAGAACCTGATAAATTTATTAATCATTTCCCGAATGAGCGGTATTCCTTCGTTTGAAACATGCGCTATTCGCAACCTATCCTGTTATTACTTCATCTAGAACAGGGGTTTCCAACTGGCGGCCCGGGGGCCGCATGCGGCCCGCGAAGACTTCTAGGAAAATAATTTGCAGCATCAATTTACATATTCTTAGTTAACGAAAAATGTTTTTGTAAAAATCATTATTGTTTTCAAATGCATTTACAAAAAACATTGATTTTCCTTGAATTCCATGAAAAGTAGAATGTCCACTCATGTTCTATTTCATACCCCCCCCCCCCCACTTCTTATTTGACTTTTTTTGTGTGTGTCTGTGTAATTTAACGAAAGTTGGTCTGTTATAATCAAGGTCGTTGTTGGAGGTTCATCCTCGAATTTTTAAAAATTTCATAGTACATACTATACACAAATCCTTCAAATCCCCCTCCCTCAAGAAAAAATGTCCTGGGTATGGTCCTGATTAAATTGCGGCCCGCCACTAGACAGGTGTTTTCGATTGCGGCCCTTGGACACTTGTAAGTTGGAAACCCCTGATCTAGAATTACGTTTTATCGTTTATAAA
The DNA here is from genome assembly GCA_907164885.2 of Dolomedes plantarius. Classification (NCBI taxonomy): domain Eukaryota; kingdom Metazoa; phylum Arthropoda; class Arachnida; order Araneae; family Dolomedidae; genus Dolomedes; species Dolomedes plantarius. The sequence goes on along the minus strand of OU015498.1, from coordinate 99,871,129 downwards.
TTTACTAATTTTCAACTGATCAATGGAATAGTTTATTCTAACTTTTGTTTGATCCTAAAATATATTTCATACATTAATTTGGCATTTTTAAATTTCTATCTATTAAATTGCCCAAATTTTAATACTGTTTATCATAGGCTATTTATACGAATTTTGTAGAATTTCAATGGAGAAATAAATTTCTTAGGTTTTAATTGGTATACATTTAATTGGTCTTACATGTAACTTCTTAAACTAGGCAAATTTCCAGTAGGATGGATTTGGATCTGCGTAAAACCCTGTCATTTATTTTCTACCATATGAGTATTGATTGCAGTCTAAATTTTATCACCAATGACAGTATTGTGTGCTCTAATTTTATTACAGGCTTTAAGTTGACTCCTAATTTTATAATAGTAGGTATAAGGAAGTACCTATAAGGTACTTCCTTATTAAAGTGGCATTGACCAAAAAAAAAAATTACATAATAGCAGCAATGGTTGCATTTTGCACTATGCAAAATCAAATGCATGTAAAGAGTGGCCCAAAAATGGCAAATTAGGAAGAATTTTTTTTTTTCTGTGTTAAGAATGAGAATAGTATACAATTAAAAACAGGTTAAGATTTGGGGGAACTAAGCTTTTTGTTCCCCCATGGATTCCTCTCCAATTTTGTGCATTTTGCAGGCCTGCCTCTTCGGCAGTAAATATTGTAAAACATATATTGTGGAAAATGATAGCAAAGATATAAATGGTGATGAATTTAAAATGGTAAAGGAACAATTTGGTATATTAAGTAAGGCTGAAAATGGATTGACTGGTTCTGAGAAATTGAGTTTTATAACCAAAAACATAATTATATCCACATATTTTAACTTTGGAATAACTTTAAGATTGTTTTTAAAATTACCAATGAGGGATGCTTAAGGAGAATATTCATTTTCTGTACTGAAACCTTTTTGAACTGGTTGAAAAGTATAGACAATATTTATTCAGAACAAAAGCTTAATCCATTGGTAAAACTGTACCTAGAAAAGATTTTTCTAAAAACATTTTTTCCCCTTTTTATTATATGAGGATATTGATTATTTAACAGATGTCAGAATTAGAAAAGTTTTTAAATTGAATTTAAGAATTTAATAATTTTTTTATTTGCACTCCGTGTGTTTTTTTTATTTATTTATTTATTTATTTATTTATTTTGTGATCTCAAACTAAGACTATAATTTAACACAACTTTAATAATTATGATTTTTTAAACAAATATCACTTTCATTCTTGTTTATATAAGTAGGGGTTTATATAAACAAGACCATTTGCAGTCAGGGTACTTTCATTTATACCTAGGCATATACATAAAAGTACCCGACTTTCATCTATATGCCTAGGATTTGACGAACTCTAGACATGGCCCTGATGGCAGCAGCAGTTTCAAAAGTACAAACGTAAATAAATTTTGTTGTATTAATATTTTGCAATTTTCAGAGGGAAAATTATGACATTGAATTTCGCTATCTTATTGTCTCCAATTATTCGATTAAGAAGCATGTTTTAAATTAGTTTCTACTCACTATTTTCAGAGTAAAATGCTTGTACAGCTATGATTTATACAACTGTTGAAAAGAAAACTCTTGTGAAAATATTTATCTTTAGGATCCTTTTTATTTCTTTATATATATTTTGTGGCAAAAGCAAATTTGAACTTTGTCCAAGGAAAAAGTCGAAGGTTTTCCTAGTTCAGGTGGTTAATTTTGCAATTAATCTAACTTTTCCATAACTGTATTGCCAAGGCTGCTATAAGAAGGAAGTGCCTAGTATAATACCAAGTACTGCTATTATGTATTTTTTTTTTTTGGTCAATGCCACTTTAATGTTTATCAGTTTTTTAAATTGAGTTTACATATAAGTTATTTTATTTTTTTTTCAGTCATGATGACCTCAACTTTAATAAAGGGTGTCAAGTCTTTACAAATAATTCCATCTTTACATAGAAATTTTGGAGTATGTTCTGTTCTTATGGTGAATAAAGCTGCTACAGATCCAATCCAGAAACTTTTCCTCGAAAAACTTAAGGAGTACAATAAGTTGAGTGGGTAAGTCAAAATTTTTAAATTATATTTGCTGAGTATTTATTGAAATAGCTTCTCTTATGTATGTATGTATGTATGTATGTATGTATGTGCTCCAAAAGAATTGCTTATATTATAATTTTCACAATTTATAGAAATTATATTTCAATCTTACTGATATTAAATAATCTGTTGGGTTATATTCATTTTCATTTATTTCTTCATTTGAAGCTATCATTTTCACTATGTCATGGAAGATGGAAGAATTTAGTGTTATAACTAATTTTTAAAAGTGATAAAACAGATTTTAAATGAGTAAAATGAAATAAAGTGCAATAAAATTTAAGATGTTTCAAATTAGGAAATGGACATTTAATGGAAATACTTGTATAAGGCATTTTAAATTCAGTATTTAATGTAACCATTAATGAAAAAGAAACTTAAAATTGCTAGCTGCTAAGCTTAAAATAAATGTATTGAGGAACCTTATTACTTAGAAGCCCTTATCAAATTTTAGTTAACTGCTGCTAAGAATTATGTTTCCATTCTTCATATATCCATGTGAACAGTTTGAAAGCAATAGTTTGTGAAGTATGTGTAGGTGCTCTTAATGTTTCAGCTCTTCAGAATCGATTTATAGTCATTAATTTTTAAAGATTAATACTCTGAGACCAAGTAATTAAGCCAAAACCTGAAAACATATGCTTCCCAAAACCATCAGATTATTCTGTCCTATTCTCTTCAGTACAAGAAACAAAAGAACGGGGTTTGGGGGCACCATCAGCCATTTTGAATTCCTTTCCGATTTGGATAATTTTACTGGCTTGCCTCTGTGGTGATAAATATAACTGTCTGATTTTAAATAACTTTAAAGTAATTAAAATATTTGATCATTTAATCAATGTGAGAATAAAATTGTCTGTTGTATAGTTTAAGGATATTTTGTGTTTGAAAACAATCTGTTACGGAATTGATAAATTTTTTGCTTTTTAGTTTTAAGACTTTGAAAAACGGTTTCACAACAGAACAGGGTGCCCCCACCAATCTAGCGATAAACTGCCAATATGTTTGTATGTATGTGTGTGTGTGTATGTATATATATATATATATGTATTTATTGCAATCACGCCAAGAAGTGTGCCAAGGGGCACCCTATTCTAATGGAATACCTGAAAAACATTATGCCCCAAAATATCTTCGAATATTTATTGATTTTATCTGTATGAATGTAGATGACCCTGATATAATTTGGTGACGTATCTAAGTTTTAAAAATTAATGTGAGTATCTAATATATGTACACTTGTGTTCAAAAGTAAGAGAATTTTCACATTTTGTGGAATTTCTGAAAAACTAATGGAAAGATTTTAATGAAATTTGGTATGGATACACAGTTATATAAGAGAGAAAATTATACTATACAACAGTCATGGTACACACTCATCGTCAGTTAGGCTTACCAGCACAGGAATGTCCAAAACCTCCATTGCAAAATTGAATATAAAAGGACTGTTAATATGCAGTAAAGCCTCCTCTCACAGTCACAAACCACAATGCCAAACTGAAAACAAGGTAGTTTGATGAGTCCCTGTGTCAGTTGGGCCCACTCCTGCAACAACACAGTTTTCAGCTGAGTGGATCTCAGAGGGGGATTACAAGCTGCAATTGCCCTCCCAAGAGAGTCCCAAACATGTTCAATAAGCTTCAGGTCTGGATATGTAGATGACCAATCCATCCTTCGAATATCCTATCTTTGAAGATAATTGTTCACTAGGTGAGCCTTATGTGGATGAGTGTTGTTGTTCATACACATGAACTGGGGGCCAACTGCACCCTTAAAAAATCAAACATAGGGCTGTAAGATCTCATTCCTATACCTGTCACTAGTCAATGATCCTCTGTCAAATGCATAGAGAGGTGTGCAGCCATTTAGCATGGTATAGACAACAGCCGTCTTGGACCAGACTACAGTGAGATAATAATCTCTTCACAGATATGTCATGATTCGCTATTTCTCGTATCCGTGATATTTCTGGGCTGGAGTGTTCAAAAGTAACACACCAAAAAGACTAAATACAATCCATTTCATTTACCCAGAAGAAATTTTATTTCTTATTTTACATACCAGATGGCAGTATCAGTCTATTTATAATGTAATTGGGGATGGTTTTTTAAAAAAAAAACTAGATGTGGCAGATCAAGAATTAAATGAAATCCTCCGGGAAAAAATAGGCACTTTTCTACTGTTTTCTTGAAAATTATGTGATTGTTAAGGGGTTCCAGATCCCTCCATCAATCATTTGGCTGCATTTTCATGGATTCACACATGTTCAAATCCACCATGTTTGTTTACTACTAGCATCCTGCTTCGAAATGCATCATGGGTAATTAGCATGTTTTATCCTAGTTCGAAGCAGGGTCGAAATTCGACCCTGCATTTTTCCCTATCGTCGGGAAGAGGAGTGAAAAAGCAAGAAACAACCCTGCTTTGACCCGGGGTTTTGGCACATGTAAATGGCACTATTATGTATATCCATACCAAATTTCATTAAAATCTGTCTTTTAGATTTCCAGAAATTTGATAAAATGTGCAAATTCTGGTAATATGATTTTCATGACATAAATTGGAAATGTTTCTCCTTTATTTGATAGCAGCAAATGAACTGAAAATTTAACATATAACATTACCATTAAACATATTAAGTAATTAAGAATTGTAAATATGCTAAACTTTTATATGTAGGTAAATCAGTATTAAAAATGAAAATTATTACAAAAAATTCAAGAATTATAAATTAAAAAGTAGATTGTGTAGACTATAAAATTTTTAAATAATGTAATAAATAATAGAAAAATAAAAATTTTACATTCCCTGTTTCTCTAATCACATCAATTAAGAAAACATGCCTTTGCTATCAACCAAATATTATTTACTATCATAAACCAGGGATACTGGAAACAAAAAAGCAGAAAGTATTTATGAAATATTTGTTTTACAGAGTATCTATTGATGATAAAAATTGATAGTTAAAAAAAAATTTTGAATTTCATCAATCAATCATTAATTTCATATGAGAGAAAAAAAATTTAAGAAAACTCCATATACTAATTATTAATTAGGATTAAACCATGATTAACTTCATGAGTGATTCCAGTCCTATAGCTTGACAGAAAATTATCTTTGTTGTTAATTTGGGAATTTTAAAAATTGTTCTTATGACATTTTAAATTACATTTTCTTTGGTAACTTTATACATTCATTTTGCTTCTCTTCATCTGCATTAGTTTCTTTATAGACCTTAGGTAAGTGAGCTTTTGTATTAGCGGAAGGTATTAGGAGGGATTTTAAGTTAAGAATAGGTGAGTTGACATCAGTTTAAAAATACTTGGAAAGAGCTGTCAGATAGTTTTATTTATATATTTACTTATATAAATTTATTTGCATTTCTCCGAAAGATTTAGTAATTTATTAATTTTTAAAAAAATCACTCAGTTTCAACAGTTGAAGTAGTTTCAAATAATTTTTTTTAATGGATGCATTTAAATCATCTTGATTTATTGGCTAACCATGATTTAGAATGCTTACTGCTTTTCACTGAGCTGTTTTCTTTTAGTCTTTTCTCCCTTACTCTACTATTAAACAACATGTACAGTGCAGTTAAAAATGAACATTTTCAACTACACTCGAAACAAAAGATATGCTTCTGTTGTATTTTTGATGGAAGTACATAAGAATTATATTTCTGCAGTGATTTTTTTTTTTCTGTGATTAATATTCTCTCTCTCTCTCTCTCTCTCTCTCTCTCTCTATATATATATATATATATATATATATATATATATATATATATAATGATATATGTATGTATGTATATATATATGTATATATATATATATATATATATATATATAATGATATATGTATGTATGTATATATATATGTATATATATATATATATATATATATATATATATATATATATATATGTGTGTGTATGTGTATGTGTGTATGTATATAATCATTAACTTAATAACTTTCATAGATTTATCAAATCAAATTGTTTTTCTTATTTAGAATGCTGGCATATTCAAATACTTTTCATTTATTTGTAAATAAAAACTTCTTGTGTAAATGTACCATACATCAGGATTAAATTTCCTGTATTTTAAAAGTTTATAATTTATGCCAGATGTGTTATATAACTGACATTCTCTTACAGCAAGCAACTGGGTATTAAGTCATCCTGGTTAAAAATATTTTTCTATACTATTGATATAGCATTGCTTTGAGCATTTAGCACTTCCTAGTTACATTGTACGGGATTAAAATGCAGTTAGGTATATATTACTGGTGTAATAAAACTAAAATATTATTGCATAGATGCTTGTACTTCTGTTTAATAAAAAATATTAATAAATAGTTCATAACACATTGTATTTTGCTCATTATTTTTAAGTTCTCAAGGGGGAAAATTAGTTGATATCACTCCAGAAAAGCAAAAGGAGTATGATGAAACCTTTAATAACCTGAAGAAAGCTTATGGAGCTGATAAAGATGATTATTCTAAGTTCCCTACTTTTAATTTTCAAGGTAAGAATTTTAAAAGTTAATAATGTAACAAGTGAGTTTCATTTAACTAAGGAGAAAATATTGCACTATATATATGAAAATGTTCTTTGCTCCTATATTATGGATAGTATTTTGTGTAACATGATAGTTTTCATTAAAATTTTCCATGAGACTTATCCAGCACAATAAATTATGCATGTTCTCAGAAAGTTAGCTTTCTAATTCCAATATGCTACATTAAATATATGTATCTTATACTATCTAATATGCAGTGTGTAAGTATGCCTTTAAATGTAATAAAAAATAATCCTGTAGTTATAAGGAATAGGTCTGTTTAAATATTTTAATAAATAAAATTTATTCTTATAAGTAGAAATCCTTTTTATTTTGATATTCAATCTTTATTGTTGCATTTTTTTATACATTACTTGTGACCGAATGTTTTTACATTGTATTTTTATTTTATGATTTGTTATAGTTACTGAAATTTTGACTTTTTGATTTGGCAATATTTTGATCTGTTAATCTCTTTTTTTTTCGGTCTGTGTCTGTGTGTGTTAATACATGAATCGTTCAAAAAGTAGATAAGAAGTAGAAAATTATACCTTTGTATTTTTTGGGAAGTTATTTTAATTTTTGAATAGAATCACCCTTCATGTTAATTCTTTTTGTCTATGAATAAATCAAAGCTCATATCTTATGCTGTTGTAGATGTAATGCAAATCATAAAGAAATCCATACCAATCTACTGCTGTGCCATCACCTCTTTTCTTGGCTAAAGTATCAATCCTGCAATAAATTTTGAAAAAGATGGAAATTGGTTAAAATCTTATCAGATGATAAGGTGCATGTGACAGTAAATTATACTAGATTTTGTTGATTTTTCTCACTGCAAGAAAACTTGCTTAAGGTTCAACACAAGTGTTCTGATGTCTCAGTGAAAGATAACTTTTTCTTTGCTAATTCTGCTTTTCTTTTTCCTCGCACATTTTCATTTAATTGGTCCAGAATTAGCTTATTTCTCTCTTCTTATGGTTTTGTTCTTTGGAGAAGATGTTTTAATCCTTTTAGCCTCTCAGAGAAAGAGAAACTGGTGCCATGTCCTTTGTTGCTGATGCAATTACTTTGCTTTCTTTAGTGTCAAGTGACCACACACTGTCCATTACATTAGCTGCTTTTTGGTTTCTCTTAGGTAATGGTATGCCCTGCTGTCATCTATGTGTTTATAAATTTGCACTCAAAATTAACTGTATTTTTCTGAAAGCAGTCCTTTTTCTTTCTTTCTTTCTTCAAGAAATTTCATTTCATTGTTCTTCAGTTGTCAAAGACAGTACTGATTTTGCTCCAAATATGAAATACCAGTACATTTGAGGAACTAGCCTTGTCTGATCTAGAATGTTAAGATATTTTATTCATTGACCGTGTAAAATCGTATCATATATGATTCCCCCCCCCCCCCCCACACTGGAAAGGTAACTGAGAACCATTCTTCTATAAACTTTCCTTTTAAATGAAAATTTAGCAAATGTTCAACCTTGTTTTATTTTTATTATTACTACTATCTTATTTAAACAGGTGTCAACAGAAGTATATTAAATATCTTGAAATTTTACATCTGTATCTTAAAAATTAAACTTATCTAGAGCATTAAAATATTCAAAGAGTTTTACTACTACTATTTATATTACATTCGAGAACTCTTTGAAAAACGCGCCCCCCCCCCCCCCCAAATATTTTGCTGAATATCACAATGCTATACAATACTCATCTTTTAGATAGTTGGTGTATTCTGATATCTGATCTTTTTTTTTCTTCTTTGCAGAACCGAAACTGGATCCTATCAACATGAAAGAACAAGCTTGAAGAATTTAAATAGCATATAAAACTCAGCAAATTATAGAAACTGTAGATTCTTCTGTTTAATAAAGTATTTGTTTAGAAATGCTAGTGATTCATGGTTTCAAATCAGAAAAGACAGAAATGTGATTTGGTATAGGGTGAAGTGGAGTAAGTGAGAATACGGGCTTAAAACCTTAAAAAAATTCAAGTGTACTTTGTAGGAAAATTCTTGCTCTACTGTTATGTTTATTTTTTATTTACAAAAAAAAAATTGTAAAATGGAAAATTTTTATACCTACCAAACCCTTGCATTTTAACTAAGGTACCCAAATTCGAGTACTAGCCAAAAAAAAAAAAAACAATTAACCACAATTCATAGTTATTTTGAAAATTCCTACTTAATTCATTAAGAAACAAAGAATACAGATAAAATATATAAAAACTTTTTTTTTTTTTTTGCAATATTACTTCAGTACTGCAGGGTTTTCACTTGCCCCATAAAAATTTTGTATCGGGGTAAGTGAGAACATGTAGGTTATAACAGTCATATAAATACTTTTTTCTTCTCAACATGTTTTCTAGCTGGAAAAACTTCATGACCAACCACATTTTGCCATGTTTCTTTAACAGCTGATGATTGTTTTTAATTCCTTAACATTCAAAAATGGTAAATTATGCAACTGAAACTTTTTGTTGTTGTTGTTGTTGTAGGTCTGAAGAAGGGAATTGTAATAAACTAACTTGTTTAGACTAACTGTTAGTGAATGTGAATGGAGTGGACATTATAAACTGTGTGTGAATATATTGAATTTCTAATTCTGTTGTCACTATTTTTGAGTTGCTTTTTGTACCAGATGATGACTTATTAGTGTTTCTGGAAGAGCCGAGGCCTAGAAGGCACAGTGGACTAAATTTTTTCCGTCTTTTTGGTCCTGCAATATTCAGTAGGGCCTAGGCAAAGGGGAAAAAAACTTTTTTTTAACTTTTAACATACATTTGTTTCTGTAAAACAAACAATACAAATATACTTATTTTGTTAATATTCGGACATTGTTGATACTGCTAACTTGAACAACAAATACCTTCACAACAAAATAATTAAAAAATAATAATAGCCTTTTGTTCAGCATGAAATAGCTGTTCTTTCCCTTGCCCTACTTATTTTGCTATAAGCAACTATGATTTATTGGGACCTACATTCTCACTTGCCCCAAGTGCTGGGGCAAGTTAGAATGCAAAACACAAAAACGTTAAATATTTCTGCCAAAAAAAGTTCTGAATAGATTTTTAAAAAAAATAAAACTATAAATGTAGAACATAACCAAAATTATGTATGCAAATTTTCATACAAATACAACAAATTGTGAAAAACTTATTTAGATTCAAAGTTGAATTATATGATTTTGCGTTCTTGCTTACCCCACTTCACCCTACATATCTTTTGGTCTTACAAATTTTTTTATGTATGATAATTTTTTATTTACCTTTCTTGAGTTTGGGTTTAATGATTAAAATAAATGATAAAGCAAACCATTCCTCTCTGTTGAATAAATTTTGAAGTATTTTTTATAATTATGTAACTGATACTCTCTGTCATTTCTGATCAAAAATTGCTCTCTGCTGTTACTTTAGAAGTATTAGTTGACAGTTCTTATAATAAATCAGTACTGTGCTAATAGATATTCTGCTCAGTTTTATCTTGTTACTCAACCGTTTCATGTTGTTCATTGTTTCTGAAATAGAGTACTATTTTATGTTTCTTTAGAGCAGGAAATTGATAGCATGGCACCAGTTTTACAACATGGTTTTAATTATTGGTATTTTTGTAATTGGGTGGTATCAAATACCTAAATTGTATCTTGTCTGATGATTTCAAAAACTTGCTCCTATATGTTTTTCCATAGTATTATTAGTTTTTGTTTTAAGAAATTTTAACAGGTCCATTTCAGATGAACCTTTCTTGCATACATATTCCATGCTTTTCAATTAATCAAGAAATTTTGTGCCTTAATGGTTTAAAAATTTAATTACTGTCTGTGTCATAACATGGTATGAAAATAGTTACTGAAATAAGTTAAACATTTTCAATAATAGAAGAAAAATATTAGATGCATATCACTTAAAATCATAACAGTGTATTTTATTCGTATAATCAAATTAAATTTGACATTTCATTTTGTACAATGATAGTACCTTTCTTGATTACATTGCTAATAAGTGAAGCATGATTTCCCATTTGGTATATTAAATGTTCCCATCTGAAAGATAAAAATATTAGTATGTAGGCTGTGATATGGATTAACATAAATTACAAGCCAGAATGAATGATTATATATATATATATATATATATATATGTCAGAGATTTTCTAAGAGGTTAAACTTTAAGGGGTCACAAGGGGCATTTTTTATACGGAAAGTCTGAATTAAAATATTAAACGTCAGATTAATCACACTTTATAGCGAGAAAAGGAACAAGCGAGTATATGAAATGAATGACACTGAAGCTATTAATAGAATCGGACTTGGTGAACAGTGGGGGAAGGGGAATTATAGCCTCATTGCCGATGGTGACGTCGCAGCGATGTTCGAGAACTTTGGAGACGGTCTTTGTCTTTTGGGGCCCGCATGGACTCTTAACAGCAGAGATGATGTAGGCTTCCGTAGAGTAAACATGCTGCTTCAGCAGGCTAAGATAATTGGGTAGGGACAGAGTAAATCGAGATGAATGGAGTACAGATTATAAAGTAATAGAATTTTAGGCATTATCAGTTAAATAGTTCAAAGATGGTATTAAATGATGGAGCTGAGAAATCTTATGTCGATTTAATAAATATGTTTCGAAAAGTTTACTGGCTGGTATTTGTGTTATTCGAGCCTAGATACTGCATTGCTGAAATTTATCCACGTATGAGTTATATCTCCATCGGACCATGGACTGCAACATTCGGATTAAACTGAGATCGGATTAATGAAAGAAGGGCGTGAAAACCAGATCCGACATATATATATATATATATACATACACACACATACATACACATATATATATAAATATATATATACACTGAATTAGGGATAGCAAAGCCTATGCAAATTGTGTAGCGCTGTGCATCATGTATGCGCAAGTGAGGGCGCTGTGGTAACTGCATATATAGCGCGTACTGTGGTGGTTCTGAATTAGTTGTTGGAATTGCCAGTATGGGTAAACTGCCTAATTTAGACGCCTTCGATTGCGGACAAATCGTAGGTGCGCGACGCATGGGCCATTCAATTTCCGAAATCGTCAGACAGCTAGGATTTTCAAGGTCGACAGTGTCAAGAGTATACCAAGAATACATGGATGGTGGAAAAAAACTAGCGATCGGGCAAACTGCAAAGGACAATTAGCCTAGACAGTGCGTGGTGAGAGACGGCTCAGGCGTATTGTACGTAGCCAGCGAAGCCAAACATTAGCTCAAATTACCACCCAGTTTAATGACGGTGCCAGTCGTACAGTCAGTAAACGGACTGTGCAACGCTCGCTTCACCGTATGGGTTTCGGGAGCCGTCGACCTACGAGAGTACCATTGCTCTATACTCGCCATCGGGCTGCACGTCTTGCCTGGGCAAGAGAGCACAGAGACTGGAAAGTAGCATGGAGTGATGAGTCTCGATTCCGACTACTTAACGCCGACGGGAGGCTGAGAATATGGCGTCAGGCTCATGAAGCCATGGATCCTGCATGCCTGGCTGGAACTGTACAAGGGCATGGTGGCTCAATCATGGTCTGGGGTGTTTTTTCGTGGCACAGTTTGGGATCTTTGGTGCGTGTACCAACCTCCCTCAATGCAATTCGGTACGTAGAGTTGCTGGGTGATCACCTCCATCCGTTTATGCTGTTCTGTTATCCGCACGGTAATGGAGTTTTCCAGCAAGACAACTGTACCTCTCACAAGTCCCGGTTGGCTACTGGCTGGTTGGATGAGCATTCCTCTGACTTCTCTGTCATGAATTGGCCACCTAGAAGCCCAGACTTAAATCCTATTGAGCATCTTTGGGATGTTTTGGAACAAGGCGTGAAAGGCCATCACACAGCACCAAAGAACCTTACTGAATTATGGACAGCTTTAGCCAATATTTGGCAAGCCATTCCCGTGGAACGTTTCCAGAAACTTGTTGAATCTATGCCTCGTGTGGCAGCCGTTATCAAGGCCAGAGGAGGCCCAACTCGTTACTAGGTAGGTATCCCTAATTCAGTGGCACTTCAGTGTATATTGTACTTTTAAAATAATATAAAGGTTGAGTATCCTTTATCTTTCCAAAATGCATTGGGATTATTAAAGTTCTTTTGGCAAAATTCAAAACATTGAATTTGCTAAATGTGGCAAAATATATGCAGCATTTATTTTACTGCAATAAATGTGGCAGAAGTGTTGCATATTTTTATAAATTAGTATTTGAGAAAGTGTCCCTAATATAGGGCATTATAATATTAGGGACATAACTTGTTCTTATAAAGGTGTTTGAAATGTATTATGTAAATGATATTGAAAATACCTTGTTGCATTGATGATGATGATATCAGCTGATTTTCCCACTTCTAATGATCCACAGGAATTCGATTTTCCTAATGCTGCAGCCGCGTTAATAGTTGCAGCATTTAATGCTTCAGCCATACTCATTTTGCATAACACACAAGCAAGATGCATCACCAGAGGCTGTAGAAAAATATATTTTATCATTATCACTTGGTTTTTAAAACATTATACTATTCTTCAACAAAGTGTCTCTCAACCAGCTGTGTTTAGCAGATGGCATCTGGTACCAGAGTCTGTGGATTCGAGTCCCACTGGTAGCATGAATGTTTGTAGCCCGTCAGAATCAGCTTTAAGCAGTAAGTCCTGGTCTAATTAGCCCTTGTGTAGCAAAAAATGACAGTAGTGCTCCCAACCGACCAACCAGCTGTGTGTATGGGTATGTACATGTATTTAAGTGTCACTCTCTATTAATTCACTCTCAACTGGTATGTGTGAATGGCTGTTTGTAGTATATATAAATATATATCGAAGCATGCACACAAAATAGTACTTTTAGAATATGTTAATTATTTTAAATCGCCCGTCTGAATTCGTTTTTTAATCCTTATCATTTTCTTCAAATTAACCAAATCTGTTTCTCCTTCCCAGTTAATCTGACTGTATACTGGTTATTTCCCATCAAAATCCTTTATGTGTCGTTTTGGTGTGCAAAATTGGCTTCTCTATTTGCGGAGACAGTACTCTTTTATTACTGTGCTCTGTATAAAATCATCTATGGACATTTATTTTTTTTCACACCAAAACCTCATATTAGAGAAGAGATCTTTGGTAATCCCAGATGTCATCGTTTTGCTAGATGCAGAACAAGTTTTCTAGGGAAATACTCAGTGTCGTAACTATGCACGTGCAACAGGGGCACCCGTCCAGGGCCCACTTGGAAAGTGGGCCCTGGACGGGAGCCCAAAATGCTGTATTTGTTTTATTATTTTCCCAAACCTAATTAGGGGCCAAAATGCAAATTCTTGCCCAGGGCACAGGAATGGCTAGTTACGGCACTCGATATACACCTCAAGAATAAAAATTAAATGTAGGTGTATAGTGAAGAGTAAAAACGCAGTGCTCTGTAGAGCTCATTAAATAAACGTTTAATTAGAAATGAATTCGGCAAAAATATAAATACTATATACATGTTATTTACAAAGCATAACTCAAATAGCATAGCGAATTACCGCTGACAAAAATACAGCATAAAAACATAAGCCCCATCTAGACTAATTACGACGGATAACTGCCTAACATAGCTTTAATATACTCTGAGGGCCTGTTAACACAGGAGTCTGGTAGCGGAAGCGTTAAAGTATTGAAATGTATTTAACCAATGACAAACCTCCAAACGATTAGCAACGAAATTTTTTACGCTTATGATTGGTTTATTTCCGTCTCAGCGCCATTTTTCCTTTCACGCTTTCGCTACCGGACTCCTATGTGAACAGGCCCTTGTGGACAATAGCACCGACTCATAAGACACCCACGGACCGACTGTCTTGCATGTTCCATCAGCCGCTAATATAACTCGTTTCACAATCCAGTACTTGCATATTTCCTCAGCAATCAACGTTGCTAAATTATTCCGTAATGCCGTCATTACGGTAGGCGAGGCGGCAAAATTTTACGTCATCACGCTAGTGATCGTATTTATCCGGGAAGTGAATGAACACAACGTTAAATTAACCACGTTGATTAGGAATACCTTTTTTTGATGGATGGTAAAATCCTGTACACATACGTCTATCATATACTTTTCTCAACCGTTTGGGACATTTTGGAACAACCATGTTAGAAAGTAAGTCACTGTCATTAAGTAACTATGTCAGTCCCTTAATACAGTGGTGCGCAACCCTCAGGGGGTCGCGAAAAAAATTGGAGGGGTCGCTGATAATTTATATTATATGGAATTTTTAAAAAAATATGCTTTAAATCTTTAATGATTACATATTTTTAGTATTTTGTTTACATTTTTTTATATGTTAAACGGGATTTTCAAAATGAATGGCTATAAAAACCAAACAACAATCAAGACTAACTCAGAAGATATGAGAGTAGCATTCTTAAATGTCTCACCAAATACTGAAAAAATATTATCGAGGTTCACCCTTCCCATTCCTTTTTCATAAATAAATAAATTTTTTATAAATAAATGAAGTTCATAATTTTCAATTTTTAATATTAAGCTTCTAATTTGAAATCATGTTCTTTTTAAAAATTTTAATATTTACCTAAATGAAACAAAAATATATATTAATGTTTAAGATTTCAGTACTAGTCACACAAAATTTGCCAAAAACAACTGCAGAAGAAAGTCGAGACATTTTTCTATTGTTATGTTTAGTAAATATATACCCAAAATCTACATACAGTTCATTGATTTTAAAATAGCTTGTCAAATTATACGTATTAATTTTTTTCATTTTTTTGTTAATATTTTCCTAATTTAAAAAAAAAATTTGCTATTACCAAAAAACTTTTCTTTGGGGAGCGGTCGAATGATTTTTTATTGACAATGTGGGTCGCGATCGAAAAAGTTTGCACACCACTGCCTTAATACAAAGATATTTTGAATGTGCTTAAAATGAGTTCTTGTATATTTTGGTACTACACTGCTGGCCACTGTAAATGCAACACCCTGAAGGAAACATGCAAATAACATGAAATTTACAACATGCATTAGCGGAGGTGAGATATGCAAATGATTAGAATTTCAGCGCAGACGCACATCACGCGCGCCTGTGGCGCCACTTCAAAGTGCTATTTAAGTCTTGGAGATTTCGACGATTTCAAGTTCGGCAATTGTGTTTTTCTTGTGGTTTTTTTTTTAAAAAAACGATCAATTATGCCTCGTCGAAAACAGCGATCAGCTTTTTATCAAGTATCCGAGTTCGACAGAGGAAGGATAGTGGCCTACCGAGATTGGGGATCATCTTTCAGGGAAATCGGTAGTGGTGTTGGACGAAACCAAACAACTGTAATGCGGATATGTGATCGTTGGATGCAGGAGGGTACGACGGACCGGCGTGTTCGATCACATCCACCTCAGCGGACCACTTCACGTGATGACAGGCAAATTGTGCGCGCAGTGACGGATCGCTCAGTCACATCACGAACCATAGCACAGCACATGCAGTCTGTAACGCATCATCCAGTGTCTGCGCGTACCATTCGACGCCGTTTACAGCAGAGTGGTCTGTCCGCAAGACGTCCATTGCTTTGTCTACCCTTGACGCAGAACCACAGACGTCTCCGCCGCCAATGGTGCGATGACAGAAGGATGTGGACGGCAGAATGGAATGAAATTGTCTTTACTGACGAGTCACGCTTCTGTCTGCAACACCACGATGGTCACATTCGAGTCTGGAGACACCGTGAAGAGAGGATGCTGAACAGTTGCGTTATGCACCGCCACACTGGTCCTGCACTGGGTATTATGGTATGGGGCGGTATAGGATATCACTCTCGCACACCTCTAGTACGCATTGCCGGTACTTTAAACAGCCAGCGCTACATCTCCGAGGTGTTGGAACCAGTTGTCATTCCTTACCTTCAGGGCTTGCCCACAGCCATATTTCAACAGGATAATGCGCGACCACACGTGGCACGCATTGTCCAACGGTTCTTCGTCAATCGCCAGATTGAATTGCTTCCCTGGCCGCCTCGCTCTCCGGATCTTTCACCGATAGAAAACATGTGGTCCATGGTTGCTCTACGATTGACCCAGATTCCATCCCCAGCTGCCACAGCAGATCAACTTTGGCAACGTGTGGAAGCTGCTTGGTCTGCTGTACCCCAAGAACTCACCCAAAGTCTCTTTGAATCAATGCCGAGGCGTGTGGCAGCGGTGATCTCCAACAATGGCGGCTACACTGGCTACTGATTTTGGCAGGAACCACACTTCACAGAAGTCTATAAATTTAATCATTTGATACTTGGTCAACATGTTATCTACAAAATAAATTTTGTTGTGATATCTCTTGTCTTTCTTGGTGTTGCAATTTGGGTGGCCAGCAGTGTATTTATTGTAACATTTTTAATTATTTCACTAATGTATTTTAAAATCATCTTCAAAGTTAGCCAATTGTTACAAATAATCCATTTTTGTTACGGACTTTCCCGTTCGTATATTTCAGAACTTCAGGAAATAAAACTTTTTAAAATAACGTATTTTTCCCCAAATGTCCGTTATTCTATTAAGGAGACTATTTCTAACAGAGATATCATATATTCATTACTTAGAGAGTCACTCTGAAAATTTGAAAAGGTGCTCAGGCGCCACAATGCATCGGCCCTGCTCTGTATTACGACATTATCGTGCTTTCCTTAAAGACCATGTAAAACTGACTGTAAACACCCAATTCAATTAGGTGTAGAGGGAAATATACCTATAATATTATTTTAATTTGCCGTTAGTCAAATTAAGGCATGTCGACACTGAGTCTGAGGCCTTTCGAAAAAATGTTAGCCAATCACAGATCTCAGTTCATAGACCACGTGATGCATCAAACCAACCACAGGTCATGTTAACAATCTTGAAGCCAACATAGCAATGTAATGCAACTCCTCAGATGCAGCATGGACAGGCCTTTATCATACAACAGTTTCTTACCATAGAAAGACAAAAAGCGTTAGGATTGAAGTCAGATCCTAAGGCGACGGGGACTCCAGCTTCGATCATCTTCCTGACTGGTGGAGGAGTCAGTTTCAACATGTATGCCGTGGTGGGTAATATAACGGCTATGCTTTGTGCTTTTGCCATAGCTGTGATACCTGAATCACTGATTTCTTCCAAATGGGATATTGCCTCCGCTCCTAGTTCTGCACCCATCTAATAAGAAGATAAAAAAAAATAATAAATAGCCAGCAGTCTTTCTTAAAGCAATTTGACCTGCATTTTGTAGCCAAAACGTAAAAAAAAAAAATAGATTTAGAATCTTTGCCTAAGTTGTTTGCTGATTTCCAAAATTTCTGTGATTGGAATATTAAATTATATCAGAATATTCATTCACTTGAGGGGACAGCTAAAAATGATGTGTCGAAATATCAAACTATTGGAAGATTCGTAATCGATTGCAACTAACACGGAATGTTGCCGATTTAACCCGATAGTTGGAGACAATTTGGCAAGAAATACCGCAGGACACCATCCAGGAATTTTATCAGCCTATGCCACGCCAATCGACAGCTTGCATCCAGGCCAGAGGTGGACCAACGCCGTATTGACTTCCTTACTTTGTAACGATCAAACTGTGTAATAAATCAATCAATTGTTCTGAAATTTTAATCACTTCATTTTTTGTGCATGTTCTTCACATCCATTAATTTTTGTCGCAATCGGAAAACTCTTTTTGGTGCGTCGATTTTTTAAAATTTTGTTACAGAATGTATTTCGCCAGAAAATAAATAAAATATTTTAAAGCAAAGGTCTTTTAAGCTTTTCTTTTAAAAACAGAAGTTGTACAATACTATATGTATACAGAGGAATTACTAAACAAGTGAACTTAGGATATTTCGTCAGTTAAAAACTCGCAGCTCTGTGAACCAAATAAATCATATTTTCCATGTTTATATCATTATTTTTAAGTCATAAATATAAACTTGTTCCATTCCTCAAGAATAAATTATTACTTAGTATGGCAATTTTTAAAGGTGTACAGATATGTATCATATTGGATTTCCGATTTTCATTATTGTGTTTGCCAATTCGGGGTTTAGCACAGAATAACTTTTTCAAACATTGCTTTTCAAATTAATATACTGGATGGTTATAATTAAATTTCCCCTATAAACGGCATCCTACAGCGCAAACGGGTGCACGGAATGCAACGAAATTTTGTATATGGGTTATGCACGAGATGCGCTCAAGGAATTTCGAAAAAAAAAAAAATAGTTCCAAAATGTCCACCAGAGGGCGCCTTTTCGGGAGAAACATGAAATTTAACACAATAAACGACCAAAACGGAATACAGAAACAACATTAACATTTATTGACTAGTTTCTGATCACATTGTCATCGAACTACATTAAGCAAAGGTAAGGGAGAAACAAAAACAGTTCAGTTTGCAGAAACAAGAACAGATTGGGACGAAATTGCACAAAAGGAGCAGTTGTTAATCGTGTCCAGGACGATGTAGGGAAAGCTGCTCCACGTGACCACCTTCATTCACCTGCAAAATTTCAAGTCGATGGACAGTGTGCTCAACAGCAGATCGTAACTGATCAGTTGTGAGGCTTCGCACATGAAGCGTTATGGAATTCTTTAAGTCATTCAACGTCGCAACACATCCACGATACACCAGACTTTTTAAATAGCCGCATAACCAGAAATCGCACGGAGTTAGATCCGGCGAACGGGGTCCTCTTGTGCAATTTCGTCCTAATCTGTTCTTATTTCTGCAAACTGAACTGTTTTTGTTTCTCCCTTACCTTTACTTAATGTGGTTCGATGACAAGGTGATCAGAAACTAGTCAATAAATGAATAATCCAACAGAGATAGATAAAAATAATACAAATATAGACAAGAAACAAACAGAAATCAATGTAGTCAATAAATGTTAATATTGCTTCTGTATTCCGTTTTGGTCGTTTATTGTGTTAAATTTCATGTTTTTCCCGAAAAGGCGCCATCTGGTGGACATTTTGGAACCTTTTTTTTTTTTTTTTCCAAAATTCCGTGAGCGCATCTCTTGTATAGCCCATTTACAAAATTTCGTTGCATTCCGTTCACCCGTTGGCGTTGTAGGATGCCGTTTATAGGGGAAGTTTAATTATAACCACCTGATATATAGGGTAAATCTAGGAGAGATGGCCAGTCTAAATATTTCCAAAACTTGATCATAAATGGCAGTTTAAACTTTTTTCGTAGGAAGTGTTCAACGAGTTCATTCATTGCGAGGTACAGCTGTGTTTTTCTTTTATAAAAAGTAAGTGAAATTTTAATGTTTATTTAATTTAGTGGTTGAATATTTTTTTTGAGTTAGGTATCTGAACGTTTTGCAATACGTACGTTACATTTTTTATTTTACTTTACGGACTTTTAAGGCACGTATATAATCCAATCTTTGCTTCTAAGCCTAAAACAAAGACGTACTATGGCGGAGTAACGCTTTAAATTGGGTGGCCATCTGTCCTTCAATTTCAGGATAGATGGCCACATAAAATCGAGGAGAGATGACCACTTTTAATCAATATTTAAAAATTATACGGAGTGAGGATTTTAACTAAATATAATTATATTTAAAATAATTATATAACTTTTATGTTTATAATTATATTATATGCACCAGTTCCTAATGCAACCATGACAAAAACAGTTAGAAAACGTACCAAACAGGTAGCTATGCTTTTGACATCACCAGAAAATATTGACAAACGCCGGAAACTTTCATCCCAGAAACAGATAAAGTTGATAAATAAGCTCAAAACCAGTTAAAAGCCTAAAATAAACGCGAGAAAGAAACAAAAACACAGCACTTCCAGTAGCGAAGAAGATGGAATACATTTGAAATTATCAGATTCTACAGATTCTGAGGGAATAGAATTTGATGAGGATCACTGTGTTGGTTGGGGAGAAGAATACAATACCATAACCATAAAGGATGACTGGATAAAATGTATAAGGTGCCTGAAATGATTCCATGAAATGTGTACAAACTATCAAGACCTTTGCCAAAAATGTGGTAAAATTTTACGAAAATTGAAGGGTTGAAATTATACTTCAAATGTTGTTTATTCGAATTTTATTCACTCATTTTCCGAGATATAATTGCATCTTTGCAAATTTCTATAAGTTTTTCATGATTAACTATATGAAATGTGTTGTTTTTTGCTATTTTAACTTCACTTTTTCTTTCTTGTATCGGATGGCCATCTCTCCTCGGCTTGAAGGAGAGATGGCCATCTGCCATTTTAATTTCAAACTATGTTTCCCACTTTTTCTTCTCAATGTTTAATTATTTTTTGCCCAAAATATGATGAGTGTATGTATAAGAATTTTAAATATGCATAAATATTTCTTGTGTTTGCATTCTAAGAATTTTTATTTTAATCTTTAAAGACTATGGCCATCTATCCTAGAGTTACCCTATATACTGTTTATCACTTGGTTTCCGACATTACCTCCGCTGCCCCAACCGGATGAAGCTCATCTCCGTGGAAGTTGATGCTAAATCCCATCTGTTTTCCTGCCTCCAGAATTTTCCGAGATTGCTGAACGTTGAATACCCCTTCCTCACAGAACACATCGATATTGTCCACTTCAATTTCTCCAGAGTCTATAGCTGTTTGAAGCTGGGGTAAATGACGAGTCAGGATAGCTTGGGTTGCCTCATCGGACGTCATATTCCTGTAATGCGATCGGTTGAACCAACAAAATATATGAAGTTCAAAGTAATTTTTGCACTCAAATTGAGACATTACGGAACGAGATGTAATTATAATCATTCATATTTTTATTGAAAATTACGTTTGATTGAATGGAGGTATTCGGCTGTGGAGGAAGTATATCAGCGATATTACCACCGTATGTTTGTTGTTGTTTGTAATCCTCTGGCATGCGGATATAAATTCAGATGAGATTCATGAGGTTGTTGACTCGGGAAAAATCAAGGGCGAGAAGAGGGTTTGTTGTGATATCTTCTCTGGCAAGGCCCAGGCAATCCAAAATGTACTCCGGGGAGGTCTGCCGAACATGGCACTTAGTGCAGATCCTTTCTTCCCGCTTCAAAAGAGAGGCTCCTGAGGTGTCCTTTGACTACCGTATGTTCAGTTTACAACCGCAATTAACTTTACTACTAAAAAAGTAATTTGGATTATCGACAAGTTTTTCTTCAGAATATTCACAGTTGGTCTTATTCGCTTAAACTGGAATAATTTTTTTCAGGCGGTTTCACTCTTAGGTATACATCTCGAGTTCATTCCCCTAATATTCAAAATGGCATTCCTAACCCTATTATGTTTGAAGTTAGTCATAATTACCTCATTTGACGTTCATGATATATTTTAAGTCAATAAAACTTTTGGGAAAAGTTTTCTGTCATAAAAACAACATATTACGCTCAGTGTTTTATTTCAGTTCATAAAAGATTTGTGATAAATTCAGTATTTATATGCGTCCTTTGTCATATATCATTTGTCATACATCGGGAAAACCGAAGAGCAAGATACATAAAAATAAAATTCATTGATGTTTATCTTAATCTTGTCTCAATTTTTTGGAACATCGAGCTCGCCATCGTTGAAATATCGATGTCGCAGAATTAATGAAAAATCATGTTTATGTTTATTTGGTGGGTTGGTTGGTTTACTACTATCATTATTTGTTACTAGAGGACAAAGCAGACCGGCACCTACAGTTACCGTTAAAAAATTATCCCAACGATGTTTTTGTCAGAAACTTAAGAGAACTTTCAGGCTAATTTGATTGGTAATAGGTATTGCTTACCAGCAGGGGAATATATTTTAAAGGGGGTCATGATAAGTGTCAGAAAGTGTGTGTGCATGGAGGGGGGCATTATAATGGACGAGACACAAGTGTTTGAACATGTTTGATAGTTGCAGCAAATATTTCGCACATTAGTTGTGAGAATATTGCGAATGCTGGCATCCCCAAATAAATCTGATGAGAAGAAACTCTAAAGAGATTCTACGTAGGATTTATGGTTCACTGCGAGAAAATAACATCTGGAGAATTCGTTATAACCATGAATTATACCGGGCTCGAGGTATCCTTGTGGTAGTGCGCTGGCTTTCGGTACTGAGGGTGCTTGGATCGAATCCCGATACGCGTCATTAAATACCTCCGTGTGTAGGCCAGATATGGGCACGTTAAATCCGTAGACCGGAAAATCCCTCTATGAGGTGAGAGAGGGTGGGAGAGGATCCGATCCCCCAGATGTCACCCCTGGGGATGCTCGATCAAAATTGAGTCGGCAGTTGGCTAAATCAAACTCCGACCCTTGTTGTGCTATTATAAAAACCTGAGCCGCATCTCTCAGTCCCCAAGCCCATATGGACCTGGTCTGGAATAGATTCCGGTTAGGGGGCATTAGAAAGAACAATAACATGAAATATACCTTAAATATAGGCAACCAATCAGATGGCTCGGCCATGTTTATTGATATGAAGATACTGATCCCGTTGAAAAACTGACTTTTTATAAAATGGAAGGTACTAGAAAAAGAGGGAGACCATGTACTAGATGGATCGATTGTGTCGAGAGAGATCTTAAGATCATTGAACCGGGGGAGAATATTTGCGTCTGATCGGGCTAGATAGAGAAACTGGCTGGGAGTGACTGGTCCTGTGCAAGGCTGTCTGCTGATGAGGAAATTGTGAGAATATATATATACATATATATATATATATATATATATATATATATATATATATATATATATATATATATATATATATATATAATCGATGATATTAATAAAGGTCAGTTGTAAGGTATACACAAGATTCGATTCACAAGAATCGAACTTTTGAGTGAATTAAAGAAGCTGCTTCAGATATGCTAATTTTGGCATACGCGCTTAGTATAAATACCACGCAGCGTCATTAATGAAAAAAAGGGGAGGTTGTTAAGGTTGAAAAAGGTGTTATCCTGCGCTAGTGCTATACGGGCCAGAAGTTTACGTGGCAGTACTGCTGGTTTGACTTACTGTTCGTGAGTATAAAAATATATTGTTCTTGAAAGCTGTATTTACATTCCGTACAAGTAGTACGCATGCTTATTGCTGTAAAAGCCAATTATATGTGCAGCGAATTCAATAAACATTATTTCATGTATAAACTGTGTTTGTATATAATTCAAATAGAGTGCTACTTCAAATTATATACACCCAAGTCTGGGTAGAAGTGAGCATAGATTCTCTATACAGTAACAAGCCCATTCTTTATATTTCATCCGTATAAATTATGCATGGGATGCATTAGAACAGGGATTCCCAACGGGGTCCTGGTGGACCCCTTGGGGGTCGATGGAATTTTAAAAAGGGTGTATAGTATTCCAGGGATCTATTGGGGGGGTCTATGATAAAGTTTCCTGTTTTAAAATTTAATTTTTTAGGAATGTAATTATAAGATAATATCCGTTTAAATATGTATAAATACAGATTTGCATAGGGCGGAGTGATCCACGCATCTAAAGTCGAATGTCATGACGCTTTTGTATATGCCTGGAATGCCGCCGTCGGCTTTGTGACTAACACTAGGTAGAACGGGGAAATCCACTGGACCTTAAACGGCACATGGGTCCTCCCGATGCAACCAATCAGAAGTAGCTTCGTTTTTCTTTTTGTGCAATTACAATCTGTTTCTGAAATCTTATTTATATTTGGGAAATTAAAAATGAAAATAGTACAAAAATAATAAAACATAAACCTAATGAACTACTTTTTCTAATTTTTTGTTCCTATTCTTAGTCAAATTGTTATCTTTAAGTGTTTTATGTGCAATTGTTAGTATTATAATTATGTTGTATGCTGTATATCATGGAGAAAAATGTGAGAGGATAGATGAAGAAAATCATTCTTTTAAAAGGAGTCGATGTAGGAAAAAGGTTGAGAATCCCTGCAGTAGAGTGACGCATCTCTGGTCGAAATTTACCTCAAGAGCCCTAGCGGCCTTAAGGCTTGTTCACATAGAATCCATCAGTGTCGGCGTTACTCGTATTGACATACTTTAAACCAATCACAGACCATAACAATTTCGTGGCTAATCGTTTGGAGGTTTGTAATTGGTTAAATATACTTCAATACGAGGAAAGCTGACGCTGACGGATTCTGTGTGAACAGGCCCCTATTCTTGCTTTAAAGAAGAAGTGGGTCATAATGCTCCAACAATTCGGACCAGATTGGTTCTAAGTGTGATAGGATGTTGTAAGAGCTGAATCTCAGCCCGGAATGAAAGTATTCTATTCTTGAATGTCTCTTTGGTAATTTACTATTTTCTCTATACGTGTACGCTTTAACTGAACTTTAGGAAATTTTAAGCTTTTTTGGAAAAAAGTTGTTAAGCATAATTTATTGGTATAGGTGCAGTTAATATATGTTCGCACTTGACATCAGTTCGTGAATTTTTTTTTCATTTACTGATAAAAGCAGTGTGTTCTCGTATTTTGGACAAGAGTGCATATTAGAGGTGAGACGGGATGAACCCTATAGGGGCTCAGGCTATGTTGAACCTGACTTCTGGCTCCCAAGTAGAGTTCAAACAATAGATTCAAGGTATCCATAAATATGGCTTCTCGTAAGAAAATATTTAATAGTTAGTTAAATACTGACTGAAGAGTACGTAATGACTTTTTTAAATAGCTTAAAAACTCTGTTTTGCTCTTAAGTACTCAAATCGGAAGGGGGCGGAGCCTGAGCGTAATTGGGGTCTTTCATACTCAAAATTACTCTAGCTCTGGTGGTCACGGGATCAATCAAACTTAAAAATACTCGATTCGGGTGGACTCAGTTTGTGAATATCAAGGCTCGGGTCCTGAAAAACAGAACCCTAAGTCACCTCTGGTATACATACTCACCCCTCCATCCTTGCAGACTACTCTGAAACAAGAAATTATTGCAATATTTAAGAATCTAAAATAAAGACACGCGATAGGATCACTAAGCAGTTACTTCGGCACAGCGTGCGCTCCACAAAATGTTGTAGAGATATCTATGGGCAGTTCCTTTTTGGCTCGCTGAATGACGCGCAGCATCTTTAACTCCGTCTCTGGTTCGAGGCCATATCCCGACTTGGCTTCTACAAGAGTCGTCCCGCATCGAATCATCTCCTCCAGCCTGGCTTTTAGACGTTCGAGAAGATAGTCCTCGGAAGCTGCCCTCGTGTGGGCGACTGTATAGTAAATTCCACCGCCTGCCTTGTGGACCTCCATGTAAGTTGCTCCAGCCAACTGTGAGGAGGAAAATGCATACCGATAATTCAATTTATATCACACACGTGTATATATATATATATATGTGTGTGTGTGTGTGTGTGGGAGTGAATGTGTCAGATGATAATCTACAATTGAGGCGTTCCCGTTGAAAAGAGGGTAAGTGCCAAAATTTTCGAAGAGTATTTTTTCACTGATACAAAGGTTTTTTCCAAAGTATTTTTTCACTGATACAAGGGTTTTCTCGAAGGCTAATGGCGTGGAAAAGGGAGCTAAGTTCCTAGCTAGTTTACTATAGTTCTGTGCTAGGTACTTACCTCCTTTTCCACGCCATTGGAGAAAACCCTTATCAGTGAAAAAATACTCTTTGGAAATTTTGGCACTTACCCTCTTTTCAACGAGAACGCCTCAATTACTTTGTGAGATTATTGTATCCTTTCTGTCATGTTGAGTTCGATTTTTACAACGCAAGTTGGTTAGCAGTAACTATTTGTTGTTCTTTAAAGGGGCCAAGTTAAAAAAAAGAGATCAGTAACTACAATCAGAACCTCGTAAAAGTGATCAGTAACTACATTCAGAACGTTCAACTGAAATCGCTAAAACTAACTTGCGCAGAAAGAACGTTTCAAATTTTCTCAATAAGTGGCCGATGTTGAGTTCATAACAGTAGCTAAACAGGTCGACCAAAATAAGTGCCTATGCATACGCTTCCAAGTTCAAATAAATAATCCTCTAAGGCTGGGTCATTACCGTGTCGTCCCCTCACAGGGTGCAATGCTGGCTCACCTAAATGGTGCTCCAATACAGAAGCCAGAAAGACTTCGGTGAATAACAAAAGGCGAATGTCTCACGACAAGTGGCTCCGAGTCAGAGAAAAAAAAATAAATAACCAGCCTTAGCAAATAACGAACAGCTTAAAAACGCTTAAATCTTCATTTTGAACTACAGCTATGGGTAGTTCCTACAAGCTCAATTCCTCAATATCGTTCTTGGCTATTTAAAAGAGTTCAAGGATACATTAGCAGAGAAAATTTTAAATATGAGCTTAACTTAACCCAACAATTAGTTTGCTAGTAACTCAATTATAACCACCTCTGTATAATGGTGGCGTAATACATATCTCCAGCTTTACATATATATAATATTGACTTTCAATCTAATAATTAAAATTATAATTTCCGTTCCGTAAATACATTTTTACCCTAATAACTCATAACAGTTTTAATGCAGAAACATTTGCTACAATCTTAAGTTTTAAAGTTTTTTCAGTCGATAATATCACAAACAGAATGACAATATTTACGTATTTATTTATGGACAGCTACAAATATATTTTTAAGTAGAATACGTTTTCGCTTAAAATGATCTAAATAATGTGAAACAAAGAATGTCAAATTTATTTTTATGATAGTGTGCATGAATTCTCTATATACAATGAAACTTTTCTAAGGCGGCCAGTCATGGTTCTGAAAAAACTTCAGTGGCCGTTTTTAGGGGTGGATTTCTCTATGGCCGCAAACTAATGGTTTTGAAAAAAAAGTGGCCTTTTTGAGGGATGGCCGACTAGAAAAGTTTCACTGTATACACATTTACGAGTGAAAGCATAATTTTCTTACTTTCATTGAAAACTCGTTAACTCTGTCACCAGCCCAAACAGGGTGCGTGTGAGCATCTACCAGACCTGAAATAAAATTTAAAAATCATTTTAAATGGACATATCAAAAGATCAAGGGAAGGTATGTATAATTTTTTTGTGTTTTAATATTTTAACTTATCTGAAGAGGACCTAATTTTAAATTTCATTTTTTACTTGTACCGTGAATACAAATTAACTTTCTTACAGGAGATAAAGTCACCTGACCAAGGAACTCCGAACCTATAAGCTTTCACCTTTTTCTCAATAGGTAAATTTATATGAAAACCTACGTTGGAGGGCTCGGCCCATAGAGCATAGTTACCCAGTTTTTCCTGATGATCCTGATGGAGGAACTCGAGTAAACCATCAAATTTACGTCCAGGAGGGAATAAATTTTACATGCGGAATGTGTGTCAGATTTTTGCACTGATAAATTTCAGTTAAGGATGTTTTTACCAAAAAAACTATAACATTCATGAAAATTACGGAGAATAGTTGGGAACAGTTCAAATTTTCTGGAATTTGCGGTTCGTGGATGTGACTAATAGGAAGAAAAATGTTTTCAGTCGATTATTTTTTGTCTATACCGAATTTCTTCTCCATATACAAAATGAATTCCTCTGCAATAACTGATAAAATTTTCACTCACAAACCATATGGCACCAGACCTAGGAGAAGACCAAGACTTAGATGGTGTGACTGTATAGACCAGGGATTCCCAACCTTTTTTTATGTTTGCGGCACTCTTGGGAATGAGATTAGAAACTTGGGGCACCCTTGTTAGAATTGTAGTTTTTTTCAATTTTTAAAATATGAAATCAAAGTAGAATCTATATCAGGAACATGTCAAATTTAGGTTCAAATAAGTACAGTCGAACCCCGTTATAGCAAACCCGATATACACTGAAGTGCCACTGAATTAGGGATACCTACCTAGTAACGAGTTGGGCCTCCTCTGGCCTTGATAACGGCTGCCACACGACGAGGCATAGATTCAACAAGTTTCTGGAAACGTTCCACGGGAATAGCTTGCCAAATATTGGCTAAAGCTGTCCATAATTCAGTAAGGTTCTTTGGTGCTGTGTGATGGCCTTTCACGCCTTGTTCCAAAACATCCCAAAGATGCTCAATAGGATTTAAGTCTGGGCTTCTAGGTGGCCAATTCATGACAGAGAAGTCAGAGGAATGCTCATCCAACTAGCCAGTAGCTAACCGTGACTTGTGAGAGGTACAGTTGTCTTGCTGGAAAACTCCATTACCGTGCGGATAACAGAACAGCATAAACGGATGGAGGTGATCACCCAGCAACTCTACGTACCGAATTGCATTGAGGGAGGTTGGTACACGCACCAAAGATCCCAAACTGTGCCACGAAAAACACCCCAGACCATGATTGAGCCACCATGCCCTTGTACAGTTCCAGCCAGGCATGCAGGATCCATGGCTTCATGAGCCTGACGCCATATTCTCAGCCTCCCGTCGGCGTTAAGTAGTCGGAATCGAGACTCATCACTCCATGCTACTCGTTTCCAGTCCTCTACACTCCAGTCTCTGTGCTCTCTTGCCCAGGCAAGACGTGCAGCCCGATGGCGAGTATAGAGCAATGGTACTCTCGTAGGTCGACGGCTCCCGAAACCCATACGGTGAAGCGAGCGTTGCACAGTCCGTTTACTGACTGTACGACTGGCACCGTCATTGGTAATTGCTCAAATTACCTCTGGGTGGTAATTTGAGCTAATGTTTGTCTTCGCTGGCTACGTACAATACGCCTGAGCCGTCTCTCACCACGCACTGTCAAGGCTAATTGTCCTTTGCAGTTTGCCCGATCGCTAGTTTTTTTTCCGCCATCCATGTATTCTTGGTATACTCTTGACACTGTCGACCTTGAAAATCCTAGCTGTCTGACGATTTCTGAAATTGAATGGCCCATGCGTCGCGCACCTACGATTTGTCCGTGATCGAAGGCGTCTAAATCAGGCAGTTTACCCATACTGGCAATTCCAACAACTAATTCAGAACCACCACAGTACGCGCTATATATGCAGTTACCACAGCGCCCTCACTTGCGCATACATGATGCGCAGCGCTACACAATTTGCATAGGCTTTGCTATCCCTAATTCAGTGGCACTTCAGTGTATAACGAACTCATGGATATAACGAACGAAAATTTTGGTCCCACCGTTTCCCTATTGTACGTAATTTAATTAGTATTGTGTCAGTTTAATGTAATCGATTTTAGTCGATTTAATTCATTAATGATAATTTTTAATAGATTGTATAATTTTTTTATTACATCATTATTGAATACACATTGCAACTAATGAGTTATACATTTTGTGAACTCTATCATTTTTCTTAACGGTTTGGATATAGCGCACAAAACCTTTGGTCCCTTGAAGTTCGTTATAACGGGGTTCGACTGTACTTACTACACTGCTGATTTTATTCACTTATTAAAATATGTAGGTAACAAACACCGGTATAGCATGCATTAATTCAGTCTCAAAAGGATCAATGGGATTCAATATAGTAATACACTAGAGGACTACTATGGAAATCGCTAACAAGAGTTTTGTTTTATTAGTTTGTTACGACTTGCGATGGACGCTTAGAGAGCAAATATTTGATATCAGGTCTAACAGTTGTGAGCGTGAGAATAGCTAAGTTATTCTCAGGAACGAGTTAAGGCTGTTGTGTACTAACCCTGTTGGATTCGCTCACCTCAATGTTAAACTATGGAGAAATTATTGTTTACAGCTACATAAATACTGATAATCCAATAAAAATGGTCTTTACAGATAGCCTAAACTTTTATGCACCTTGCAACAAGATTCATTTTATAAATTTCGTCCACCAAAGGAATTCATGAGAGTTTCAAACACACTAGACCAGATTTCTTTCCCCGAATAATTTAAATTTTAAAATATTATGTGCATTTAAAAAAAAGGAAAATACCCGAGGTGTAAAATTTCATTCCCTATTACGGAGTGCAATTAAAAGAAAAATCTTTAAATCCAATTCGGCAATCCTTGGACACATTTTCTCCATAGGCTAACATTGAGGTGGGCGAATCCAATACGGTTAGTACACAGCAGCCTTAATCGATCTTTGCTATAATCTGTCGGGCATGAGTCATTAATTCGACTTAATATTTATTTTAAATGGGCCCAACTAATATTTTTTTTCGTTTATCTCCCAAAAAATATCACGGCACCCCTGGCCGATCAAAGTACGGGGGCACACCAGTTGTGAATCATTAGTATAGACAAAGATTTTAAAGTCAACCATAAAACCAACTGGAAACTTCTTACCTAAGAGAAGACTGAATGGAAAAATGTCCTAAGGAAGGCCCTAGTCCACATTAGGCTATCGTACTAGTGATGATAATGATGATACTTTCTTCCTATATTAATTTGGTCTAAAATCCTTTATAAAGTTCTTATACCTCTCCTATGTATTTGTCACAGAAATAAATTTAACTTTACTTGAGTTCCAAAGATCGCACAATAGGTATCATTTTTTCCTTCTTTAAATAGCCTCATAGAATATGAATGCATTAAATGTAAGACCTCTCCTAGAAATCAATATTTCCAATTGCCGAAAGATATTTCAAACTAACATTGTAGGAAAAGCGAAGACTTTGGTTTATTTATATGTAATAATTTAAAAATAATATGAAAGCATTTTCGCGTATAAAAGGAATACACGGAATTCCGTATTACTAATGTATCAGCTGATGAATACTGAATGATAGAAGTCAAAGAATACAATTTGAGCTGCTCGTTATGTAGGACTGTAGATATCACTCAAAGAGCAAATCGATAAAAGGAGGAAATACTTTTTGAGTATTTGATGAGCAAGTAGTTTTTATAGCCTACTGACATTAAATGAAGGACCAACGACTTTGTGGATGGAGGTGGAAATGACAATAACCAATCAGCCGCGGGAAAAGATCATTCGTCAGGGTCATATTTAGTGTTACCTTTTACGTTCCGGTCCGGTCAGAGTGAGCTAAGCTAATTTATTTTTGAAGTTATCTTTAAATGTATAAGAAGAATATCTGTGCTTTAAAATATCTTACCCTTTTCTTTACAATTTTAAGTATTTTGATAAATTTTGAAAACTTTTTAATATGCCTGGAATTTCATAGCATATATTTTGATTCCAACAGCTATAATTATTGGTTATAAGTCTTACTATATACCCATAGAACGTTTGGACAATAAAGAGCTGCTTATACTACTTCTGTTATACGGCTCGAGTTCACTTGTAATTGGTGAATATCAACAACGAATTTTTAACGACCCCCATGGAAGTTTTCAATACATGATTTGCACTCCTTTTTGTTTATTGGTCATGGAAGATATTTATCTTCATGAACTTTGGGTATCTGATATTCACTGTATTAAGTAAAAGTTCAAAAATATATAAGTGCAGATTTTAGAAATTCAAATGGCCATGCAAATGAATTTCAAACATGTAAATCTTAAATACCATTCCCAATTTGGAAGCTGAAATTTTTGTATCATTAACAGAACGGTACCCGATATTGATTGATGAAGAAAAAGGTTATTTCTTAAATTTTAAATCAAATAAATTGATTCTAATTCACAAAGAATTCCAGAAGAAAGGTGTTAAAATGACCGGAAAGCTGGGAAAATAATGATTTTCAATAATCTTTTTTTGCATCTTTTTTCATTGAGAGTGTATATAATAATTTGAATTAGTATAAGCTAACATTCAAGCATTCGATTTACGACAAAGTTCTGAAGTTTGTGCTGTATTTTTAAAAAAAGTTTGAAATTACCTTAAAACGACTCAAGAATCTTTCGCGAATCACTCTCCAAACAGGAGTTGAAGTTGATCAAACAAGAGATAAAGTTCTACAATTGGTCACATTTATTGTTTCCAAGATATTCGAAAAGTGAAATGAATATTTGAGTAATTTGTTGATTTTTCTCTTTACCACGCATTATGTGAACATAAAATGAAAGCAATTTAAGCTTGCACTTCGACGACATGAAATGTATACCCAAGTTCCAAAATATGGCCATCTATCTTTCAGAAAACTGCCTTTTTTTGTTTTGCGCCTCCCCATTTATTATCACGATATACGTTCAATAGCATTTAAAACTGTACCTTCTTGTCAAACATTGAAATTCTGAACCAGGTATCCAAATTTGCTTTTTCTCTTTGCTTGAAGTTTAAAATAAAATCTTACTTTCAAGTAACATATTAAATACCTCACTAAGCATAAATGTTCAATGCTGAACTATGGATATTTTTACACATAATACTTCATTGTGTTTCCTTTGAGCCAACTAAGTGAAGAATACCTAGAACTCGAACTGCCATTGAAACAAAGTAAAGAGGTTTACCGCGGTGATATTTCTGTCCATGAATTTTATTTGATTTCTTTAATAAAACTGAGTTCTGAGCATGTAACATCCGCTATATAACATTATTCAACAAAGATTTTACCACAAACCATTCATTATACTCCATTTCACTAGGAACATGAATTTTAATAGAACTTTGAAAATTGCAATGATTGTACGAGAGGTACTATCAAAAAGGGACGAAAGCGAAATACAGTTATATAAGGAGGTATCGGACATCGTTGCAAGAAGCATGGGCCTGTCATACGAAATAATAACATGTAAGGAGGGCGGACAGCTTCTTCCAGGCGGGAACTGGACTGGAGTTACAGGAATGATACAGCGAGGAGATGCAGACATAGCAATATCTGATGTCACTGTTACCGAAAGGAGAAACAGAGCAGTCGATTTCACATACCCTTACATCGTTGACTCTTTGACTTTTGCAACTAAGAAAATTTCTAGTTTTACGGGAATTCCCGCTTTCCTGCGCCCTTTCAGAGCAGAGGTCTGGATTACGTTGATGATAACAGTTATCTTCATAGCGCTCACAATGTACCTCGTCTTGAGCAAGGAGAAACCTTTCAGCAGAGTCCTTCTTGGTATCACAGCAGTTCTGCTGCAGAAGTCTACGGGATTGCGATCTGGAAAGTTCGCGGAACGGATCCTGATATGGTCATGGATATCAGGAGGAATGATCTTCGCCAACGTTTACCTGTCGACATTTTTTTCTTTCCTAACGGTGCCCCCGTTAGGTATGGTTACAGATATCCTAACCCTCGCTAAAGAAACGAAAACAGGAACCTACCAGTGCATGACAATTAGAAAAAATTACATTCCGGCACTCCTTGCCAACTCGGGAGAAGAATCGTTGAAAATTATATCTGACAGCACTGCCAAAATGCCAAACGGAGTCGGAAGCTATGGGAATTTTTTGAACAATGCCAAATTAGAAGTTGCGTTACTAGACCTTAAATCTCACGTGTCAGTTTTAAATGATGTATGCCTGATTTCTGATGACCATTTTTTCTTGCTTCTGATGGCATTTCCAGTGCGAAAAGATTTCTGTTGCAAAAGACAACTGGATATGATTGTTCAGAGAACTCTGGAGATGGGTATTCTTAACAAGTTTCAGCAGGCCCATAACTATCGTACTGTTTATGAAACATTCTCGAATGCCGGTTTTGAAACAAGCTTCCAAAAATCGCTAAGCATATATGATGTTTCTGGCGGGTTTCTCTTACTCCTTCTCGGATATTTCTTTTCGTTTTTTGTGTTAGCAACCGAGTTATTGATGGCAATGTTCATGAATATTCGTACAGTGAAGTAGAAATGTTAAAGGAATGTTATATTATTGCCAGAAATTCACAAAGACGTTGTAAATGAATTGATACGAAACACTGTCACTGAATGTTTTCTTTCATGGTAAAATAATATTTAGTTATTATATGTAAAGATCTATGATCTATTTGCATTTTTCATTAAAATTAGATGAATTCACATTAGAACTGAAACCTGTGATAAAATCAAATTTAACTTATTACAGGCTATTTGGAGTATAAGGTAGGAAGAAGAATAAAATTATAAAAACATTATAGTTTTTATTACGTAGAATGTTTGCATAACATTAACGTAAAAAAATTAATAATAGCAATTTCACGCTTGTTTCTAAATTTTATTCCGGGGAAAGTAAGTCGCATAGCGCTCCAAATATGAAGAACCAACCATCATTGAAAGTAAAGATATGCTTAGATACCTCAAAAAAAGGGGGCGAATTTTTTACATGTATGCATGTTACGACCAAAGTTTGAAGTTGGCCAGTTCGCAAAATGGCCGGCCACTTCTAGCAATGGCCAAGTCACTCGGCCAAATTCAGAAATAATCGATAATTTAAGAGTCTTTCAGGCTTTGGTTGGCCAATTCGCGATGTGCCCGACAGTCAATGGCCAGTTCACGAAATTGTCTAAGAAAAAGTGTCCAAAGCTTAGAGGTTTTGCGTACCAGTTCTGACTCATATTATTACCACTTTCAAAATCCCTTTAGTTTAGTCAAAGTAAAAAAAAAAAAAAAAAAAAAAAAAAAAAAAAAAAAAAAAAAAAAAAAAAAAACCACTCAAAAATCAAAGAGAAAAAGTAAATTTTTCTTGGTTAATTCGCAAACTGGCCATTGATTGTCGGGCCCATCTCGAATCGGCCGTCCAAAGCCCGAAGTACTCGTAAATTCTCGATATTTCGGGCTTTTGCCAAGGGACTTGGCCAGTGCCAGAAGTGGCCAACCATTTCGAGAATTGGCCAGACTTCCGACTTTGGCCGTAACACATACATTTCTTAATTTTTAGTATAGAGCTTTTACCTGTACGATGCCCCAATGGAATTCTCGCGGATGAAGTGCGAATGTCTTGATGGACAAGTGCCCCTCATTGGTAAACGACGACAGTACAGAGCTTTTTTACATATGAGTTTGTGACGGCCGTCTGTCAGGACAGAAAATTTAACCCTGGTTTCCTAAACTTGAAGTCAACATACCTATTTCGGAAGAGTGATGAGCTTCCATATTTTCCAATTCTGTTCATCACAAATTACATGAAAAAAAAAATGAGGAAACAGTAAGAGGGAAGTCAAGATTCCTAAAAGCAGTTCAGTATGCCACTTAATACCTTGTGAGGGAAGTCAACGAGATAGGGGAATAATTATGTTGGTAGTATACTGGCCTCGAGGTTAGGAGAGGCTTGTTCAAATCCCACTTTTGGCATACTGCTGTTACTGTGAAACCGCCATCGTTCCAGACAGCAATAATGGTCGAGTAGAGAGCGTAAGAAATTATACCATTATTGATTGAAAAAAATAGTTAAAGGTCACCTCAAAAAAAAGGAGAAGATGTGTGAGGATCATTGTAAATAAAATTTTCTCAAATCGTCGGGGTAGTTCAGCTTATAAAATACTGGTGCCAAGATAGATTACACAGTTTCAAAGCCCGCTCCTGGCATATGGTCATTTGAAGAAAGGGGTATGAGGGGAAAGTCATGAGAAATAACACTTCCTTTCAATTTTCTGGATAGTTCAATTTGTAGAGAATCGGCCTCGCGATTTGTCTTTATCCCAGGCAGGTGGTCATTATTAATAAGTTGCATTGCTTAGCTACAATATTATTTTTTCTTCCATGTATAGATTCAGAAAGTAACACATAACATAAGGGCTCGAGGTAGCCTAGTGGTCGCGCGTTGGGCTTGGGACTTAGGGTGCTCTGTTCGAATCCCGACTAAGACCATTAAATACTTCCGTTTCTAGGCCGGATATGGGCCCGTTAAATACGTAGACCGGAAAGTCCTTCTATCAGGTCACAGAGTGTGGGAGAAGGTACGCTTTCCCCAGATGTCGCCCATGGGGTTTCTCGGTCAGAATGGAGGTGACGCCAGGGGGTGGTGTTGGTTCACCTATATGGTGCCCTCAACAATTCTCGATTAAAGTACTGGCCAGTCTTCATTGACAAGTGACCCGCATTGGTAAACAACATGTAGCAGCATGTGGCAAGACAAACTGTTAAAAGACAGTTTGTTTAAAAAGACAAACTGTTAAGCATGCAATTTAACGTGTTTTTTCATTTTGAAAGCATGACAGCTGAATTATATTATTTTCCCACTTCGTGACACAAGAATTTGATTTTCCCGTTCCTCGAAAGATACTCTAATACTGTATAAATACTGTATCTAATTCTGTATAAATTTATAACTAAGCTGAATTCACTGTTTTGTTTCTCCAGTTTATCTGCTGACATTTTGAGGGATTGTATTAATCATTTTCCCATTAAAATACGTTAAAAATATTTGCAATTTACTTACCAGGCAAAACACATTTCCCGGAGGCGTCGATTTGATTCTCAAAAGTGGCATTCTTGTACTTTTCTGCTATTACTGAATCTGGGCCAATGTCGTAAATATTTCCATCCCTGCAGAACAAAAATAAAAACGAAATAATGCTGAGATTGAAAAAAAAAAAGACTAGCAAAAGATAAAAATGCGAGAAAAAGGTGGGTGCCCAATTCGATGATCTTACCCTCCAATGACTGCTGTTTAAAATGGAGCAAGTGTCAATCTTGATCTATGGCTTAGTTTCTGAAAAAACTTTTATTTTCGCATTTTGTTTTCACCGTCGTTTAAATATGTTCAGAAATCAGGCCTATGTTGTTTGCCAGTGCGGGGCACATGTCAGAGATGGCATTGACACTTAAACCACGAGAATCGTTGGTTGCTTTCAACGCGGGCACCGTATAAATGAAACCTCCATTTTGAAATAGCATCCCTAGGGGTGGCAATCAGGGGATCGTACCTTCTCCCACCCTATCTGACATCATAGAAGGACTGTCCTATCTACAGATTTAACGTTCCCATATCCGGCCTCGGCACGAAGGTATTGAATGGCATTCGTCGGTATTCGAACCGAGCAACTTGTCAGTCTCAAGCCCAAAGTGCTACTACTGGGCTACCACAGGCCCAAATCGAGAACGTTTGCCTCAGATTCGGCGTAACACATAAACATAACTTTCAATTACTTTATAATGTTTATAATTTAAAATTTTATAGAGAAACAGCTGAACTTTTCAAAAAAATTCAAAATAAGTTTAAAACTTCAAATGATTCTAAATCTACATGCTCTCTAATCATTTTTAACCGGATTTGAATACGTTCACTCTTGCTATTAGAATGAAGATAACTTTCATATTTGAAGAAAAAACATTCGACAGCGACCCACTTTTTTTAAATAAAAAATCACTCACATACAGAAAATATGAAAAAAATATATAAAAAAATATGTTATTATAGAAAGTTTAAAGCATGTTTTTTAATTAAACGTTTAAAGTATGATATAAATTTACTTCAGTCTATCCGCGAGCCCTCTAGTTTTTTTCGCGACCCACAGGGGGTGGGGAAGGGAGGTCATGAAAAAAATTGCACGGGTCGCGGATAGTTTGAAGTAAGATTAAATCACACCGAATTATTTAAAAAACATACATGATAACATTTAAATCTGAAGTTTTAGTCACACGGGATTTGACAAAATACAAGTGTAGAAGGCAATCAAGATAATTTTAAATTTTTACTGTGCAAAGTAAATGTATACTCAAAATTTACAATTCATTGATTATCAAAAATATTTTTTCAAAATGTTCATATTTCTCAGTCCTAATTTTTTTTGTGTTAACATTTTCTTAATTTTTTTTTAAAAATCTGCCACTACCAAAATTTATTTTTTTAAAATTTTTTTTGGTATTTTATTTTTTATTCTTTTTTTTCTGTTGGGGGGGGGGGAGACATTTTTTATTTAAAGAAAGTGAGTCCCGGTCGAAAAAAGTTTGCGCACCACTGTTCTAAAAGATTAATGTACTCGGTACGTGGTTGGTCGGTCATTTTTAGCTACACGATGTCTAATTAGACTGAGACCTACTGCTTAAAGTACCTTGGCCATTCTGCCGTCACCCGGTATACTCTAGTAGCCCATTAGGGGTTGCACTGTTTAAGATGCGAAATCAACATATTGAAGAAACCAGTAAAGCATTTATAATATAGATAAGTTTTTAAAGTACAGGGTATCCGGGCTAAAAGTATCCAAAAGTCATGGCTTATTTTTACGGAACTACCCATTAGAATTTTAAAAAAAATTATTTAAATAGAAAGAACATCTCCAAGTTTTTATATCAATCATAGATTTCAACCATAGTATCATAGATTTCGATGTGTGCACCTTTTGTAGCACGGCAAAAGTCTAAATTGTAATCCAGTTCTTTCCAAGTGTTTCGTAGCATATCAGAAGTTATTACACGAATTGCTTAAATGATACGCTTCTTCAGCTCATCCACAGTTTCAATTTTTTTTAATACCCTACGGATTTAAAGAATCCCCAAGCAAAAAAGTATAATAACTTCTGATATGCTACGAAACACTTATATGCTACGAGAACTGATATGCTACGAGAACTGGATTACTATGTAGACGTTAGTCGTGCTACAAAAGGTGTACACATCGAAATCTATGATACTACGATCGAAATCTATGACTGATATTAAAACTTCGTGAGATGTTCTTTCTATTTAAATAAATATTTTAAAATTCTAATGGATAGTTCCGTAAAAATAAGTCATAACTTTTGGATACCTGTAGCCCAGACACCCTGTATTAGTTGTTTCCGCAAAAGTATATAGGAAGCCATACATACTATTAAATAATTCGTGGTCAGGTTTCTTAAATGGCTCTATCAATCATTTTTGGCACACTATCCATCATTATTTCGATAGAAAGTTTATGCCAAGCAGTATAAAGTGTAATTTTTATTTCTGATAATTGCGGCCTTCCACAATGTCAGTAGGAATAGAGGAAATTTCAGCTTTGACTAGAAGAGTCTAATCAGAAAAGATTCGCGTGTTGATGACGAACTTTGTTTCGCCTAATTCATCCCTGACATGTTACATACGATTGTATTCAGTATCTAATGCGACTAAGGCGATATCTACATCTCTTTGTTCTGAAAAGTCCTTCCCAAATATCCGGCTTGCGTTGAAAATGATGGACTCGAAGTCGTAAACCTTCTGCATTGTAAATATGAACGAGTTTTCAGCATGCCTTACCAGGCTTATGTAATGGCACTTTCAATCAACAGTTGATTAAATCCACTCCAGCCGAAGCAGTCCCCTACTTTCTTTGTGAGCCTATCTTAGTTAAAAATCGGAGCCATGCACTCGGGCAGGAATTACTTTTGAAAAGAAAAGACAAAACCTTTGTGCTCGAGGAATAAACAGGAAATCCAAAGTAAATAAAGCACAAATAGCAGTAAGGTGCAATTTTGCATACGGCGGTTTCGAAGCTGCAAAGGAGATTCTTCATCAGTACAAAGAACTTAGTGACAGCTCAAAAAGCCGAAAACTAAGCGACCAGACACGTCATGCAAAATTGCACCTTACTGCTATTTGTGCTTTATTTACGTTGGATTTCCTGCTTACTCAGGAATTACTTTCTCAACTGCCCCCTCATACAATTGAGTCTACCTTGACGTGTGTATATCTTGATTTCCATTGCACCGGACTGGGGCCCGACATTGCGAATGAGGCCTTTCCGGGTTGATGTCTATCTCGATTTATCACTCCATTATCACTCTTCGCTACTGTGTGCAATCTGCTTATAACGCTAGTCGGTACAAGAAACAAAACGAGCTCGTTTTATGTGTTTGTTTGTGTTATAGGCTTGGCATTCGCATTGATATGACTAAGATTTAATTTACTATCACGGAAACTAATTATGAACTGCTTTCTGAGAATGAAGAGTCTTTAATTTATGCATCCGAAATTTCAAATGAATTTCCGCGGATGTTCTCTAAGGCAAAATAATAGTAGGCAACCCGCGAGTATGTTCCGTGAGGTAATCGAAGTCGTGTGTTTTGTTTTAGGCATTTTGCAAACCTGTGCGATACCATTTTATGTTAATAGCGGCATTCGTCACTCAGCTGTCTTGTGATCTGACAAACAGAGAATCATTTAGCTGTGCACGATGCGTCACTGAAATGTCTCATTCCTTTGAAATGAACAACCTTATCTATAAGTTATTTACAAGTGTCTTATACCTTATCTGTAAGCCAATTTCTGATCGATGGGCCTGATCATTTGGCGTTAACTACTTGCATTTTTACCGGCCTAGAGCAGGCCTGCGCAATATACGGCCGCCAGCACTCTGTGGCCCACAAAGCCTTTTGGGTTAGATTTATAATATGGGCTTGTGGCGGCCCAGTGGTACAGCGCGCTGGTTTTCGGTGCTGAGGGTGCTCAGATCGAATCCCGGCGTTGCGCCACGAAAAATGCCTCCGTTCGTGTCGTCACTTCATAGGGGGCAATGCTGTCCACCTATATGGTGCCCCCATAATAAAATGAACAGTAAAACTGCGGCGTAGTAAGGCGCATGTTTGATTACAAGTGCCTCCGCATTGGTTTAAAAAGAAGAAAAAAAAATTATAATATTATGCGAAAACGCATAATATTATAAATCTAAAATATACGGTCCATTGTTTTTAGATTACGGAAGGAATATAAAAACCACGAATATAAATATTTATTCAATTTTTTAAATAATGAATAATTTATTTTTGTGAGATAAAATATTTTTCGCTTTCCCATCTAATTTTCTTGCTGCCCGCAACAGTTTTCCATAAAGTTATATGGCCGTCTTCCATTTCGAGTTGTGCAGGCCCGGTCCAGAGCATTCGTTTTAATAACAACATCATTTAGTAAATCATTTGAGATGAATACAGCCTAGCCAGTTTATCAAAGATTTGTGCCCCCTCCCGTCGTTAGCTTTATAAATCCTGGCATTTCCCTGGAAAATTATTTTAAAAATTTAACTATTCAAATAAACACTTTTTTAACGTAGAATTACGTTTCTCAATAACGGTCCTCCGGAAAGCAAAATTTTAGCGTCGTCGCGAGTTATAATTTTGGCAGCGCGTCAAACCAAGTAGCAGTAAATAGTTTAACAGAAAAGTACCAAAATGCGTTTAAAAAAAGGGGGGGGGAGCAATGATAAGTAATCCTACGTTAATACCCCGCGGTAGTTTCGTTAGAAGAGACTACCTGAAATTTTTTTTTTTTATATATTATCTTTAAGAAAATTTAAAGCTGATTCATCAATATTGCTATTTTTTGACAATTTATATACAAACACGTGCATATAAATGTCCACGCATTTTAGAATGATAATGAATTAAATTCTCAAATCTAACTTGAAAACATTCTTTTACGCTTCAAAATCTTCATGTCGTTACCTTACTTTCGCTTCTGTTGATTGTTGTCGTATTTAAGTCGTATTAAAGTCTAAATTTCTTGCATACGCATCAGTTTCTTCAAAAGTTAGAAGAAAAAAAAGTGATGGACAGAAATATTATTGGACGCTTTTTGTGTATTTTAAAATACTGTTCTTGAAAAGCACATACTTATAAGCACCCATTGAATATTTAAAATGCTTAATTGTGCCAGTGAGTATGAAAGTGATGTAAGTCATATTTTTTTTTTTCGAGTTATTTAAAGGTTTGAGTTTGAATACATTAAAAAATATTTTTTATATTCTATAATGAAATATTTCAGTTTTTTTTTTTTTTTTTTAATTTATTTATTAAAGGTTCTTGATCTAGATCACTTTTATAAACACCGGCACAATTAGCTTTAAGCACTTATTCTTCGATTATATTCTAATACCGGCAGTTTTGCAAGTGATGATTATTCATATGTCCCGTTGGGTGTTATTGGTATCATCGAATTTAATAAATTCAAATAGGAACATACATAGAATATTTAAAAATTCTTTTTTTTTTTTTATGAGAAACGGCTCTTTCTCCCGTTCATAAAAACGCTGAACGCATGTTGTTAAAACCTGGAATTTTAACTTTCCAGTAATGCATTTCGTCCTACCTAAGCTTTCTCAGTAATGTTTTGGTGTCTAGCTATTATCACCTCCACGCAGTTTGATTTTCCTTGACCAAACAGGAAAAGAGGTTTAAAATAATTTTAACAGTACTACAGATTTTTGGAAAATTATAATCCCATGTTTTCGGAAGTTCATTCCTTCAACTTATTTATTTTAAGCGTAATTCCGGAAAATTTAATAAATTCAACTTTTTCGACAAATTGACCATCCATTACCTACGAAACGAACGGTAAAATATGATTAGCAATTTGTCAAACTTAATTATTTTGCGATTCATTAATCAATTACCTCTTGCCATCCCCCCCCCCTTACTTCCGTTTTATTACACTTTTAATCTAAACAAATTTATGCATGTTGACAATAACTTCATATTAAGGCTATTTAAACTTTCTTAACAATTTTCGATTGAATCCGAACATACGTGCCCTTGATGACGGAAGTTCTTAAGTCAAGAATCTAAGCAAAAAAATGTCAGGTAGTCTCTTCTAACGAAACTACCGTGTGTTATTAACATAGGATTACTTATCGTTGCTTACCTCTTTTGCATGTGTATATGTATGTATGTGTTATATATATATATATATATATATGTATGTCAAAATTTTAACACATTTTGGTACTTTTCTGTTTAACTGTTTACTGCTTGTCGAAGCCATACAGACTGGGTTTGGCGCGCTGCCAAAATTATAACTCGCGACGACGGACGGTTTTAGCGTCTGAAATTGTTTTCCGAAGGACCGTTATGGAGGAACGTAATCATAGGCGTAGCGTGCTTCTAAATTTTGGGGGGGCACGAATTAGGGATGGGATATCGAAAGCAAAATATCGATATGAGTATCGATGATAATATCGGCTATTAATATCGATATCAAAAATATTTCAAAATTATCGATATTTCAAAATATAGACGATATTTCAAAATATAAACGATATTTCAAAATATCGATAACACATTTTCCTTTCACCAAGCAGTCAATCGTATTCGGAGGAATGATTGTACAGTAAAATAATATATAAATATTGCAATAGTACGATAAAAAAAAATGGTCGTAATTTAATTCAATAAGGAAATAGCATTTCAATAAACAATATTTATCAAATTAAAAAGTTTCTATAGAAGTTTATAATTTTTTTTTTTAATTGAAAGCCCTAAAACGTGTTTTTAGGCTATCTGAGGACCGAAAATCTCTTCTACAACATGATTGATGAATTTGGCGAGGATATTGTGAAACATGATAATCAATAAAGTCTAAGATTTACTTTTCTTTTTTAGGGTGTTTTATTTCACTTTGTCTTTTATCTGTTGAGTACTTTCGGCCGCTAAGCTCTCCTAAGTTGTTAGCGGCGGAAAGTACTCAACAGGTAAAAAGCAAAGTGAAATAAAACAACTTAAAAAGTTAAGTGAAACTTATCATTTTAACAAAGTTACGAAAGCAACATCTCCTAAACGTAACTCATTTTAATATAAATGTTATTTGATTGCTGTATTGGATTTTCAATTATACAACAAAAAACCTATCACAACTCTGTTATAATTAGCTCTCAACTCAAAATACAAAAAATATTTTATTTTTCGTTCACAGGACAGGAATGGTAATGTTAAATCACTTTCTAGTCAAAATCAGTGCTTTTATTACTACAAACTCTTTTCTTAAACACCAAATATTGAAACTTTGAAAAATCTTAAGTTAATAAATAAAATATAAAATAATGATTCTAGTCAAGTTCTACAAGTTTTTACAGTATATTTTAAATGTCTGTTTAACTGTCTAACACATTGGTAAACCTTGTCTCGTACTTGGCCATAACAGCCCTCTTTAATTTAATAAAAGTCTTCTTTCAGAATGCCTTGAAAATGTTTTCCACAAGCAAGTCCAGTTTCTCTTCACTCGTGT
This sequence comes from Dolomedes plantarius, assembly GCA_907164885.2. Lineage (NCBI taxonomy): Eukaryota > Metazoa > Arthropoda > Arachnida > Araneae > Dolomedidae > Dolomedes > Dolomedes plantarius. The sequence goes on along the minus strand of OU015498.1, from coordinate 99,826,852 downwards.
ACAGCTGCGTCAGTTCATGTTCTATTGCCATTATGGCAAGTCCACTTAAGCGTTCTTCTTTCATCGTGCTTCTCAAGTAAGTTTTGAGCCTTCGCAGGGTAGAGAATGACCTCTCTGCGGTCGTAGTTGTGATAGGCCATGAAAGAGCAATTTCTAAGAGATGTATCACTTCAGGTACATTGTTTTTCAGGCCGTTTTTAGTGCAAAACTGTGCCAACTCTTGCAGATTTATGTTTGGATTATTCTTGTCTGTTTTTTTAACATTTTTTTTCGAGAAGCAATGGAAAAACTTCAGCTGTGTGGAAAGACTTGAAGACAACTGATAAAAGGTTTGGATTTTCCCAACAACAGTTTCACCTAAGCTATCCCAATCCAACAAAAGCTGGATAATGGAATTGATTTTGTCGTAGTCATTCTGAGAAAATCGAGCTTGGAGGTTACTTACTACAATGTCAAGCCCCGCAAAATAAATTTCTATTTTACATTGCCCTTCTGCCGAGGTGTGATGATAAAAAGATTCAGCCACATCATTATATTCAAGCCTTTTTGGTGTCTTCCGTTTTCGAGGCAAGGAGAGTCTGTCAACATACAAGCCTTTGGTGGAAAAAACTTTGCAAAGTTCTTCTGTTTCATTCCATAAGTGAATGAAACCTTGATCATTTCGTTGAAGTTTTATACTGTCGATAACAGCCTCAACTTTACTGAACAGTTTGGAAATGTCTAACGTTTCACTTTGAAGCTCTTTCGACAGTATGTCAGTCAGGCTTAGAGCGTTGTACATGAGTTTAAGGCTGAAGATGAATTCAAAACTACTCGCCTGCTTTATCAGTCCATCTGCTTCAGCTGCAACCTTTCTATTGAAAGCGTCACTTGCCACAACTTCCATTGCTTCCAAACCTTCTAGGAGCTGCTCTAAAATAACCCTTATAGCACGGTGACGAACAGTCCATCTTGTCTGTGACAAACTAATCAGCCTTTTACTTTTAGCCTCTTCATTTTGTTTACATATAGATTCAAAAATAGAAAACCTCTTGGCAGAAGCATTGATAATATTATACAGAGAATTTATTATGGACAAACAATTTCGCAACTGTCTTACTTCACAAAACCGCATAACAGCAAGATCCAACAAATGGGCATGACAATGAGTGTATAATGCACCTAGGCTCTTCTTCCCGAAACCTTGCAGCTACGACATTGAACTTTCCACTCATTTGACTAGCACCGTCATACGCCTGACCACGCATTTTATTAAGATTTATCCCAATTTGCTGTATATACCCTTTAATAACCGAATGTAAGTTTTGACCTGTTGTTTCTGCAACATCAACAAAGCCCAGAAATCTCTCTTTAATTCGGACATTTTCGTCATTCTTAGTGATGTAGCGAATGCATATGCTCACTTGCTCACGAGTGGAAACATCTGTTGTTTCGTCACAAATTATAGAATAGGCCGTAACCTCTTCTAACTCATTCACGATATATTGTATCATTTCACTTTTTATACAATCTATAATTTCATTCTGTATCTGGGGACTCCTGTATGAATGAACTGATGAATTCATCAGTGCTATTATATCTTCTCCTTTATCTTTTGACCTAAGGTCAAGTAGCTCCTGAAAATTACCTCTATTTAAAGACACCGAACCCTCACAATGTCCTCTTAGGGCAAGGCCTTGTTTTCCAAGGAACAAAATAGTTTCAATAATGAATTTTACATATTTTCGATTTTCTTTAACTTTCTTAGTGTGTGCTGAAGACAGAGAGTCTGCAACTGTTTTGCCAGATTTTCGGTATTCTGTAAGAAATTGGGTAGATTTTAGATGCATATCACTTTTTTCGTGTTTTCTAAATTTTTTCCAATGCTTTTTTCCAGTTTGTCATCCCAATTTTAGTAAATGACTCCTCTCCACGCCCTGTTTTATCTTTGCAAAAAATACGACAAGAGAAACAAAATGCAGCATCCAAAATGGGGCTGTATTCAACCCAACCAAATTCAGAATACCACGTGTTTCTAAACTGTCTAGATTTTAACTGTATTTTGCTTACCTCGAAACAATCAACAGGCTGGAATGGACCCCTAGAAATATCCGCTGATTGTAGACCCAGAGCAGGATCTCTACCACTACTTTCCACCACGTCCATAGGCCTAGGCCATTTTTTATCCACATCGAGATTTGTTGAACAGGATGGTATCGGCATCAACTGATTATCACCATAGTTGGACTTGGCACATTTATTAATGCTACTGTCACTACTTGCTTCTAGATTTTTTTTTCTTGGTTTAGCAAATCAACTTTTTTATTCGAGCTATAGACTTTTTTGAAAAAAGAAAGTACTGATTTCTGTTTTGACATTTTCAAACGTACAAAAACAATGATTTGATAAAGTGTGCACGAAAACAAAGAATTGAAACCAACACACAAAGAATTACTGACTGGTAGAGGTGGATATAGAAAGTGGTGTGGTCTAGGCCAGCCGCTAGACCATTAAATTCTCAACCCAGCGCCTGCTTCGTGTTTCCAGGAACACTGATAGCGACCCTTTGTAGCGCATTCCTTGAAGGGGTGCGGGGGAGTAAGTTCAACGACCCCAAGGGGGTAAAGAGTGTGGTCTGTACTCAAAGGATTTTTAGCCGAGGAAAAAATATAGCATCGGATTTTTGTTATGGATCATATCATTGTTAAAAACTATGTTAAGGCTAAAGACATAATCGGAATATTCAGTTTCACAGTTTGAAAAAGCGGGAAAAACCCAACTTTCTTAAAAGTTTTCTACAATTTTCCGATTTTAACTGAACTCTATTAAGTTTTAATTTATTTCAAGTTCAGTTGGGGGGGGGGCACGCCCCTCCCCCCCCCGACGCTACGCCTATGAACGTAATCCTACGTTAAAAGTTTATTAGCCTCTTCACGTTGCATTCTTTTACATTACCGTAATCTAAGGCAGTCTTTACAAAAATTTAAAGATTGAACCGTAAATATTTTCTGAAATATTTTATTATATAGTACAAAAATATTTTTCAGTTTGTTAAAACTCAAACCTTTAATTATCTCGAAGCGAAAAGTATATCACTTACGCCACTTTTGTAATCACCGGTACAATGACTTAGATATTAAGGCTGTTTAAACAATAACCACTTTCATAATCAAGGGCACATACACACTCAAATGTTCTGTAATTTAGTCTGGACCTCATGCCTAAACTGGCGAGAATTCAATTATTGAGGAGTTTATATATACAAAATCTATGTACATCCAAGGGTTGAATTAAGGTTTTAAATCTGTCAAGCATTTTAATGCTTTGTAATTAATTTTATTCATAAAGAATTAAAATTGTAAATCAGCCCACTGCTGAACGTTTTTTCGGACTAAACTCTTTGTTAAGAGAGAATAATGCAGCTGAACGCTATACCTGGAAACGACGATACTGTATCCATCCGTCTCGGTTCCTTCCAAAACAGCTACTCGCTTCATGCTGTCCCCGATGACAACTCTCTCTCCATTTTTGACAACCTGGACGATCTGCTTTGCAGCACGAATGAGAAGTTTGAATTCTTGCCTGGCAGCCATCTTATTACTCGCACTCTCACTCTCACTGATTTTCTCGAACAGAGCTCATTTTTCAGGCCAGCTTGAATCTTTGACCTTGAATGAGATAAGGATCAAGGGGAGATAAAATGCAGCCCGATATTTGTTTCTTGTTTCTCGACGAAGGAACAGACACGGATATACCAGTAGAGTCTTAAATTTTGCAAATTTAAGACTATACTAGCATACATTAGGATAGTGATTAGCAATCCGAAGCCTCCCAAGTGGCCTAACTCACATATTCCGCTAAAAGAGAATATATTTGTTATTTACATACGATTTATTGTTCAACTTCATATACAATTTTAATCAATGATAGTTAACTTTAATTGGGCGAACAGTATCAGGCATATTTTAAGAGACAGATCGGATTGGTTAAATTAAGGGAAATTTTTAGCTGTTACAAGAAAAATCAACCATAAGAATTTACAGATTCCCGCGAATATATTTGTATAATAAAAATATATAAGAAATTTACCATTTAACGGGTTTTCGTCACGAAATACAGTCTGGAATGGACGTATCAAATTATATTACCACCATACTTATTATTTCGTGATCTAGTGACTACGTACATTTCACCAGCCCCGCACCTAAGCAAATTTTAATCCAAACATATCCCATTCGTTAGTACTTCGTTAGTACCGGTTAGTACCGCAAAAATTTTCGTTAGTACCGTATTTGAAATAAATTTATTGCAATTTTTTATTGCGGGGCTGGTGAAATGCGAGCCCCGCACCTACGCAATTCTGGAATTTCACTAGTGCCATTCGTTAGTACTTCGTTAGTACCGGTTAGTACCGCAAAAATTTTCGTTAGTACCGAATTTGAAATAAATTTATTGCAATTTTTTATTGCGGGGCTGGTGAAATGCGAGCCCCGCACCTACGCAATTCTGGAATTTCACTAGTGCCATTCGTTAGTACTTCGTTAGTACCGGTTAGTACCGCAAAAATTTTCGTTAGTACCGAATTTAAAATAAATTTATTGCAATTTTTTATTGCGGGGCTGGTGAAATGCGAGCCCCGCACCTACGCAATTCTGGAATTTCACTAGTGCCATTCGTTAGTACTTCGTTAGTACCGGTTAGTACCGCAAAAATTTTCGTTAGTACCAAATTTAAAATAAATTTATTGCAATTTTTTATTGCGGGGCCAGCATTTCACCAGCCCCGCACCTACGCAATTTTGGAATTTCACAAGTGCCATTCGTTAGTACTTCGTTAGTACCGGTTAGTACCGCAAAAATTTTCGTTAGTACCGAATTTAAAATAAATTTATTGCAATTTTTTATTGCGGGGCCAGCATTTCACCAGCCCCGCACCTACGCAATTCTGGAATTTCACTAGTGCCATTCGTTAGTACTTCGTTAGTACCGGTTAGTACCGCAAAAATTTTCGTTAGTACCGAATTTAAAATAAATTTATTGCAATTTTTTATTGCGGGGCCAGCATTTCACCAGCCCCGCACCTACGCAATTCTGGAATTTCACTAGTGCCATTCGTTAGTACTTCGTTAGTACCGGTTAGTACCGCAAAAATTTTCGTTAGTACCGAATTTAAAATAAATTTATTGCAATTTTTTATTGCGGGGCCAGCATTTCACCAGCCCCGCACCTACGCAATTCTGGAATTTCACTAGTGCCATTCGTTAGTACTTCGTTAGTACCGGTTAGTACCGCAAAAATTTTCGTTAGTACCACAATTAAAAGTAATTTTATTTTTGGAAGATAAAATTAAATAAATTACTGACTATTGCCAGATGTTTATAGAAGTCGTAAAAATGTTTGATAAAAGTTTGCAGACCATATCTATTATATATGTATTTTAAATGAAGCATTCCGCAAACTTTTTGATCACAAATAGTATATGTAGTTTACCCTGCAAACCAGTCAAAAAACACACATAAAAACAGATAATGTCATGTTAAAATGCTCCATTCCGTCATTCCTATCTGATCCATATGTCTTACCAAAATATTATTTTTAAACTCTTAACATAAAATTGAGAAATAGAAAAATTATGGGTTTTATTATAAAATGAAATTTTTTATTAAATCAACATTTTATAGTGTAATGTTTATTAAATGCCCATTTAAATAACTTTTAAAAGAGTTGTGCATTCCCAAAAGCTTTTTAAGTTCAAATATATATATATATATATATATATATATATATATATATATATATATATATATATATATATATATATATATATATATATATATTAATATTATACATATATATATATATAATTTTATCGGTAATTTTTGAAAGTCTGTCTAAATTTTACTTTCAAACTTCGAGCAGGGCCGATCGTAGGCTGCGACTAGAGTCTTGTAAAAACTTCTCATCAGACATTGCAAGCCGCGCTTTGAATTTTCGCCATTTCTCAAACGTTATCAGTTGACTGTCTTATCAGGAAAGGGGAAAATGGTTGTAGCATCTTTACCCCCTATGGCGAGAGTCATTAAAATCCACCCAAGGGGGGGGGGGGTAGGAAATCTCCAACTGTCAACTCTTCTGCGCCCACTACCAGAATAAGAAACAAGGTCCGAACTGCGATTTATTTATTTATTTATTTATTTTTTACATAGCATCCTTAACTTTCCCCTTTTCTGGAGTTCATATTCCAACGTTACCCATCCCCTCACCCACCGGAAAAGGGGGCCAGTGTTTTCTAGTTGGTCAATGAGAAACGCTGACATAAGACCTCTGCTCCTGCATAGATACAGTTTTCCATACAAGCGCCATCTGTATAAGCAAGCATTAATTCAGGCTCAGAATAGAACACGTTGATAGCTTCGTGGGTCAAAGACTCAAAACCACAACGGTCCACTCTTGGGTCCAAAGAAAAGATTGCTCCATCATCTCTACTATAATCGTGTTGGGAAGTTATGTTCACCTATATGTGTTGAAGAAATTTTTTCTTTTTTATTCACGCTGTATAAATTACCTACTCAACAATGCCAAAAAAAGCTATTGTGGACAAAAGTGACCTTGAAAATGCTTTATTAGCACACAAGGATGATTTAACGGACGTTAAAGGCAATGTGAAACCGCCCTCATGCAGTACTTGGAATGAAATATGTAAATATTTGAACTGTATATATACTCCAAAATACCTCTATGTTTATGTAAAACAAAACAGAGGAAATATTTGGGAAAAATTAGGAATAAAGAAGGTTGTGACAGCTGAATCAGAATTTCCAGACCTTAATGATAGTACTACTATACAAGAAACGGCCGAAAATGAAAGCGACCAATCGAGTGATGTCATGAGCGATATTGATGACGACAAAACACAAAAAATAAATTTCAGTTTAACCTTGTCATCCGAAGAATGGAAACTGATAAAGCCTGTAACTGTACCTTACAGAAGTTCTCAGAATTGTCGAAATTATAAGGCTTTACCACCAAATTTGTGGACATCTATCATAAACGAACATTTCTGGGATGTTACTTGTCTTTCTTGTTGCCTTGCATTCAAGCGCGCTCGAGTAAAACCGAATTCCTTTCCATTTATTCACATTACCGCTAGATGCACGAGTTGCAATTCAAAATTTATTGGGTTCATTGGATCCGACCCCGGGGAAAAGACAAGAGCAATTTTCAAATGTTCCTATGCCGGGAATTTTAGGAACTGCAAAACAACGTCCAAACGTCGAATGGTTGGTACAGCTAAATACTCGGCATATACTGAAGTATGCCAAATGGGTGCGTCTCCTACGCTTTATAGGAACTTAGAAGCCCGAAGACTTATGGAATTTGGAGATCCTGAGCCAGCCCATTTGCCATCGTCAAATTCTCTTCGTATAATGAAGTGTCGTCAGAAGAAATCTGATACAATACACGATGATCCGATTGTTGCTATTAACATAATGATGCATAATCCGAAATATCAAGGTGCCATTAGAGCTTTGGGTTATGAGCCATTTCACGTATTTTACTGGTTGCCATCACAAATACATGTTTATAATAACTATTGTAAAGAGTATCCCTTTTCCAAAATCTGTGTGGATGCCACTGGCAGTGTGGTGAAAAAGATAGCAAGGCCCTTCAATTCTTCATCAGGACTTATTTTCTTCTATGAAATAGCCATACATGATGCAATTTCAAAAATGCAATATTCCGTCAGCAACATGCTGTCCGAAGCTCATGACAATAATTCCATATATCACTGGTTAGCCGTTTGGATTAGAAGCGGTGCTGAAACACCAAAAGAAGTCATTTGTGACCATTCAGTCGCATTATTATCAGCTTGTGCTAAAGCATTTACTCAATATTCTAGCTTGGCAGAATATTTAAATGCTTGTGCATATTTGATTTTAAATGGGAAAGACAATAATGTGAAAGAAGTGCCAAGATGCTTTTTAAGATGCGATGTGGCTCACACCCTAAAGCTTATTTCATCATGGAACTGTTTAAGAGGGAAATGTTTTAGAACGAGAAATTTTTATATTCGGTGTATGGCTCAAATTGTTCTAAGTGACAGTATTAAAGACGTAGAAGAAATTCTTCGAGCCCTCGTAGCAACAGCTCTTAGTGAGACGGATGGTCTGAATATACAAACTGGTGATCCTACGCATTGCGAAATGTCAAAACTCATGCTAAAGCGACGTATAGCGCAAGGATTCCCTGATGAAAAAGGCCAGATGGAAGAGTGTTTGCTTAGTTTAGTGAAAGAAAGTGTAGAAGAGGAAATAGTCCAAAGAGCAGATCAAGAGGATGATTATACAAACTCTATTTCATTAACAAGCAAATGCCAATGCATTGATGAATGGGTCAATAAAATAATTGACTCTTGCAAAAAAAAAAATTTCTGGTGAAGAAGGGGACCACGACAATCTACAGTTTATGCCGTGCTTACTGAAGCATTTAAAAGAATTTTTGAAAAGATTGCCTTTGTGGTCAGCCGTAATGCTTCCTATTTTCGGTTATGGCTCCAAAACTAGCAGTAGTGCCACCGTTGAGGGAAATTTCAACATTCTTAAAAACCACGTATTTTCTACGAAAAAACTTCCCCAAAGAGTTGACATATTTATTGATAATCATGTAAAATATAACGAAGGCCGTTTGAAATTAGTGGCGGCAGAGCAAACTAGGGAGTTAGAGAAACACCATGAGGTTTTGAATAACAGTAAAGACGTGGAGAATACAAAAACTGTTGATGAATATGAAAACCTAAAGCATTCAGATTCATCCTCAAAAACCTCTTTCATTTCAGTCTGTGTGGCTTGCAAAAATGGGCATGATCCTTCCGGAGCACACCAGTGTTGCATATGTGGAACTGCTGTACATTTACTTCCGGGATGTTCTTACCCATCCGAGGATTGTTTTGAGCAGAAAAGAATATGCCCAAAATGTCACAAAGGAAAAGTGCAAACTAACGAAGACAGTGCATTCGAAAATTGGAAAGGCCTTGCACTTCCTCCAAAAAAACGCAACAGGTATTCTTACCTAGAGCCACAAAAAGAATATGAAAATGTAGACTTATCGTCGAAAAAAGCTTCGATGGAAATTGGAATATTGCGCAATGGGAACTTAACACTTAAACCCGTTAAATCTAAGGATTTCAATATAATTTTATCAAATACATGTGCATACGATGCGTTATTCCAGATAATAGCTTGCGCATGCGTCGATAGCGAGACATATAATTCATATGCGGAGGAATTCCTAAATCCAATAGGACTATTTACCCTGCTTTCAGATATAGCAAGAGGACGCATTACAAAAAGGACATATTACATACGTGCAATAATATTAAAAAGTTTTTGTCCTGGAATAAAATTACCAAATGGTATTTATAAACTAGAATGCGAGACAACCCTGAAGAAAGCAGCTGAAAATATTTTTTCTCTGTACCCAACCGTTCAAGAACAATCAACGTGCAGTGTAATCACATGTAAAAAAAATTATAATTTAAATCGTCCAGTAATCTCTATACTTATTTCTAGAGATCAGATGAAAGATCTACATAATGTCATAAATGGAGAACTAAAGGACGTTGAAAGACACTGCACAGAGTTCTCGAATAACGGAGAAGTTTGCAAAGGCGTACACAAAAGAAAATTGAAAATAAATATTAATCATCTATTAATTGAGTTAATAGATACAGTATCAAACAGCAGTAGTGACATACTGCCAGACATAAAATTACCATTGCACGAAATTCCCAATAAAATAAATATTTCAAATCAGGAATTTGAATTAAGAGGTGTAGTTAGCTACAACGGAAATTATGTGTCTCAGAAGGACATCGGTCATTATGTTGCGCTATGTAAACGCCCAAACGAACAGTGGGAAGTTTATAATGACATGCATACAAAAAGGAAGCCTTATCAGCGATACAAGTTAGTATCCTGTCAGTGCTTAGTGTATACAGTGTGAAATACGACACTGTACATACACACACACACACGTATATATATACATATATATATATATATATATATATATATATATATATATATATATATATATATATATATATGTGTGTGTGTGTGTGTATGTATGTATGTATGTATATGTATGTATGTATGTATATACATACATATATATATATATATATATATATATATAGTGTGAAACTTCTGTCGCCGGCCACCCCTATTCGGTTACCACACCTCCATAAGGCTATTTTTTTTTATTTTGTTTTTCCGGAACCATGGCTGACCGTCATAGAGAAGTTTCACTTGTATACGTATGTATTATTGTTTGCTTGAGATTTCTTAACCCTGTATTTGATGCATCTAGCCAGTTTTTATTTTCTGATAATGTTTATATATTCTGTGTAGCATAGTTATAGTTCTTTACATATATTTTTTATATTTCTTTATTGAGCTGTTTGTTAGAATGTCTGAGAAAGTGTTCAGGATTCTTAAGGGTTGTCCTTTCAGATTTAGTTTGCATACGGATATTTTATGCTTTACAAAAAATAATCTCAATGGTAGCAGCGTGATCCGAGAATATAATATGTAGTTCATGTTTAAGACCTTGCTTAGAGAAAATCCTTTAAATGTGTTCCTAAAACGTATTTTGTTGTTTGTTTAAGATTTATTAACTCTGTATTTGATGGATTTAGTCAATTTTTATTTTCTGATAATGTTTATATATTCTGTGTAGCATCGTTATAGTTCTTTACATATATTTTTTATATTTCTTTATTGAGCTGTTTGTTAGAATGTCTGAGAAAGTGTTCAGGATTCTTAAGGGTTGTCCTTTCAGATTTAGTTTGCATACGGATATTTTATGCTTTACAAAAAATAAACTCAATGGTAGCAGCGTGATCCGAGAATATAATATGTAGTTCATGTTTAAGACCTTGCTTAGAGAAAATCCTTTAAATGTGTTCCTAAAACGTATTTTATTGTTTGTTTGAGATTTATTAACTCTGTATTTGATGCATTTAGCCAATTTTTACTTTCTGATAGTGTGAGGCTTAAATTCATAAACTAGTATTTTCCTGTCTTTTTACTTTAGTCAATTTTTTTCGCATGTTTTAATATTTCCCGTTCGTTGTAATACTTGTTGCCTTATATACATGTAATTGTATAAATATACAAATTCTTTACTCACTGAATGTAAATATTGCATGCCCACAAGAAACTGAATTTATAAAATAATTTTTATTTTGTAATACTCGTATTATACTTTTGTATGTTACTTTATAAAAGCTTATTTTTTGTTTGTTTGTTTACCCTGATTAATAATGACTTTCTGTTGAATGGGCAAATAATCAAATATTATACAATTTGAAAAAATGTAATTGAAAATGTGTTGAAAAAATACTCCATTACTTGCGCGAAAATAAATTTGCCGCATTATAATATGAGATGTTCAAATGTATTACTATGATAATCACATTCTTAGATAGACTTGTAAAGTTTAAAAATTGAGTATATAAAATGAAAACAATCTATAAAATTCCTAATTTCCTTAAACTTTATGAAATGTTCTGTAAATCCCTATTTACTTCATTATCGAAAGAATACATAAAAACCAGACACCCGGTATCAGCTGTAAAGCGGGGCTGGCCAACCAGAAATGTTATTACGGCCGTATTATGTTATGGAAGGCTGCTGCAGTCCGGAAGAAAATAGGAAAGATGCGAAAGCAAAATATATTTTTTCAACAACAATTAAATTACTGATTATTTTAAAAATTAAATAAATATTTATAATCATTGCTTATATATTTTTTAGTAATATTATAATTCTACAAATAATGTACCGTATTATTTAGATTTAGAATATTATGCGACTTTAAAAAGGAATTGGAGGGCCACAGAGTGATTGGTGGCCTGATTTTAAGCATTTCTTTGAGGCTGGACAATACTTTTAGTTATTTCCTAAGTTAACAATTCCTGCACATTTTTTTATTTGGTAAAAATATATAGAGTTATAAGTATTATTTGCGGAGTAGAGAGAACATAATAATTTAATTTCTTTTCAAATATCAAATTTATTTAAATCCATAACTTCAAATTTACTACATCTGTATCAGATCCCTTTCACGTTCCTGAATGAAAATGAGTTTTAAAAATAGCTTGTGATTAATTTAGTACAAACAAACTATTTTATGCTGCAAAATTGTTAAAAAAACATTAGTTCTTTCGATGTTTTAATAAAAATGATTCAAAATATGCTGCAGAAGCCTTCAAATTTTCCAAAAATACAGAATTGTTTATCACACAACTCTTCAGAATGTTATTATACTCAACTGTTCAGAATGTTATCATACACAACTGTTCAGAATGTTATCATACACAACAGATAAGCAATTTTTCGGGTAACAAATTATTAACTTCAACAGAAGAATAAAGTAAAACATGGTAAATTTGACCTGCATTCGCTTTAATGGGAATAGGCTGCAAATCGCGAAAACTGAATATAAGATATCTGAAATTTTTATTGCAGTCATGTTTTATAATAAAGACATAGGATACAAATTAGCTTCAAATTACTGATGATTTCAAATGATTAGATCGAAATTAGAATTAAAAATTTTTGCAATATCGGCAATTAATAGTTTTAACAGCAGTAAATTTATTGTTTTATATTCAGTTAACCACATAATCTCAGAACAACTTTATGTTTAGTCAAAACATTCGAAATTGAAAGAAAGTTAAGAATTTATAACAGACTATGTCTAAATAGAAAATCTGTAGGTGAGTTTATAAATATTTTAAAATTTAAAAAAAATTGTTTTTTAATTTTTTTAATTTTCGCATAAATGGTATCACTAATCATTTATAAAACTTTCTTTAGCGTTCATCTTAAATTATAAAATAAATTAAGAATGAATCAATGGAGATTAAGAATGGTATTGAAAAATTTCATAAATGCATTATACTCCTGAACTATATCAATTAGTTTGAAACTAGTTGCCTTTATTAATTTATACTTCGTGGCCTGAACTATATCAATAAGTTTGAAACCAGTTGCTGTTATTAATTTTTATTGTGCATTGTCAGATGCAGTGTGTTATAGAAAAAGGATTTAGTCATGTCGAAACAAATTTAGTTTAACTGAAAAGAGTTAAATAAGTATAAGTAGTTTTACCCTTCAAACCAGTCAGAAAACACACATAAAAACAGATAATATAGAGTGAAAATTTAATATAAAATTTATTTTTTAAATCATCATCTTATAGTGTAATTAATATTACATAATCATAGAAATGACTCGCAAGAGATTTGCTTTCCCATTGGAAAAAAAAAAGCCTTGCAAAGTTCAATTATTAATATATTTTTTAAAGTTATCGTTTATTTAATGAAAGTCCCTCTTAATTTTACTTTTATACCTAGAGCCGGACCGATCCTAGGCCTCAGGGGATTAGGGCCCGGTAAAAACTTGCTTTCATACCGGGCCGAGCTACTAGAGAAACATGCAATTGTGCCAGATATCTTGATGCGTGAACTCTATTACGAAAAACCTTCTCTCAGCGGAGAGAAGGTGTTGGCCAGTCTGGGTGTAAAAATTTTTTATACAAAGATGTTTGTTCGGTTGTGGTTTCAGCAAATACAAAAGCATACGCTGCGAGATATATGTTCTGTATTCGTACTGAAATTAAATGTATTAAAATGTTCAAGAATTGTTTTGGATTATTAGGCCTTAGAGCTGGCCTCAGCAACCTAAGCCCCGAGGGTCACCGAGTGACCCATTTCAAAATTTCAAGTGACCCACCTGAGTTCCGAAAATAAAGTATAATATATAAAAATAGATTATAAAACACAAATATGAAATATAAATATGATCTTTTCGTGATATCAACGTGTTGGGCATCACTTCCTACGAAGTTTTCATCACTGAAAAAAATTGGCTGGGACATTTTGTGCGCATTCGGTTCAACTTATAAATGTGAGCAAATATTTTCACACAAGAAATGTATGTTGAGTAAGAACAGGAGCACCTTAACTACCGAAAAATCAGATGCTTGTATTCGTCTTAAGACGATTAACTGTAAGCCAGACTTGACTAAATTGACATCATTCATCAGGTTCAGCATCAGGGGAGCCATTGATATTGAAGAGCAAAAATAAAGTTCATTCAGATATGCTTGTTTTTTTAATAATTAGAATTAAAATTTTAAATTTTATGTTGAAAGTTTAAATCGTATTGACATTATCTTCTCAAGAAAATTTATCTTATTCACCAAAAAAGACTGTTTTAAAATGATAATACCACTGACTCGAAACGTTTTTTTAATACACACATTTTGGTTGAATTTGACCCGCAACCAAAAAAGATTTCCGAACCGAACCCTGCCTTAGAGGATGCATTTATTAAAAATTCGTGCCCAACTCGAAGCCCGAACCTTCGATAGAGATGCTTTCGTTTTCGTTTCGAACAGAACGTTTGGATTATTGGTGCCTAGAGCGATAGATAACATTTGAAATAAACATCGGTATCCGACACCCAGCTGTTCTACTTGAGTGTCTTCTTACAACAGGGGCCCTGTTGGGAGAGGGTCGTTACTATACTTCAAAGTGTCATTTCTGCTGCGGGTGGGGGGTGGGGGGGATTCTCCGCCAATTCGACTCCTCCCACCACTCGTAAACAAACGGTCTTCTCCGTTGCGTCAGCCAGGGAATTGCGTTCAGGTTGCGGCCAGGTGAAATGCTGGCCCCGCAATAAAAAATTGCAATAAATTTATTTTAAATTCGGTACTAACGAAAATTTTTGCGGTACTAACCGGTACTAACGAAGTACTAACGAATGGCACTAGTGAAATTCCAGAATTGCGTAGGTGCGGGGCTCGCATTTCACCAGCCCCGCAATAAAAAATTGCAATAAATTTATTTTAAATTCGGTACTAACGAAAATTTTTGCGGTACTAACCGGTACTAACGGAGTACTAACGAATGGGATATGTTTGGATTAAAATTCGCTTAGGTGCGGGGCTGGTGAAATGTACGTCTAGTGACTTTAGAGTGTGAGCCAGTTTTTAAACTAAGATGAGAAATAGAAATATGCAAAAATTCACTGTTGTCTCTCAGTAAATACACTGCTGGCCACCCAAATTGCAACACCAAGAAAGACAAGAGATATCACAACAAAATTTATTTTGTAGATAACATGTTGACCAAGTATTAAATGATTAAATTTATAGACTTCTGTGAAGTGTGGTTCCTGCCAAAATCAGTAGCCAGAGTAGCCGCCATTGTTGGAGATCACCGCTGCCACACGCCTCGGCATTGATTCAAAGAGACTTTGGATGAGTTCTTGGGGTACAACAGACCAAGCAGCTTCCACACGTTTCCAAAGTTGATCTGCTGTGGCAGCTGGGGATGGAATATGGGTCAATCGTAGAGCAACCATGGAACACATGTTTTCTATCGGCGAAAGATCCGGAGAGCGAGGCGGCCAGGGAAGCAATTCAATCTAGCGATTGACGAAGAACCGTTGGACAATGCCTGCCACGTGTGGTCGCGCATTATCCTGTTGAAATATGGCTGTGGGCAAGCCCTAAAGGTAAGGAAGGACAACTGGCTCCAACACCTCGGAGATGTAGCGCTGGCTGTTTAAAGTACCGGCAATGCGTACTAGAGGTGTGCGAGAGTGATATACAATACCGCCCCATACCATAATACCCGGTGCAGGACCAGTGTGGCGGTGCATAACGCATCTGTTCAGCATCCTCTCTTCACGGTGTCTCCAGACTCGAATGCGACCATCGTGGTGTTGCAGACAGAAGCGTGACTCGTCATTAAAGACAATTTCATCCCATTCTGCCGTCCACATCCTTCTGTCATCGCACCATTGGCGGCGGAGACGTCTGTGGTTCTGCGTGAAGGGTAGACAAAGCAATGGACGTCTTGCGGACAGACCACTCTGCTGTAAACGGCATCGAATGGTACGCGCAGACACTGGATGATGCGTTACAGACTGCATGTGCTGTGCTATGGTTCGTGATGTGACTGAGCGATCCGTCACTGCCATGCGCACAATTTGCCTGTCATCACGTGAAGTGGTGCGCTGAAGTGGATGCGATCGAACACGCCGGTCCGTCGTACCCTCCTGCATACAACGATCACATATCCGCATTACAGTTGTTTGGTTTCGTCCAACACGACTACCGATTTCCCTGACAGATAATCCACAATCTCGGTAGGCCACTATCCTTCCTCTGTCGAACTCGGATACTTGATCAAAAGATGATCGCTGTTTTCGACGAGGCATAATTGATCGTTTTTTTTGAAAAAACCACAAGAAAAACACAATTGCCGAACTTGAAATCGTCGAAATCTCCAAGCCTTAAATAGCGCTTTGAAGTGGCGCCACAGGCGCGCGTGATGTGCGTCTGCGCTGAAATTCTAATCATTTGCATATTTCACCTCCGCTAATGCATGTTGTAAATTTCATGTTATTTGCATGTTTCCTTCAGGGTGTTGCATTTACAGTGGCCAGCAGTGTATATGGTATGATCTCTACAAGGATTTACAGTATTAGCGCCAGATCCTCCCTGGACAGAATAAAACTGTTTTAGAAATTTTCAAAAAAATTGCTTCTCTTTCCTTAACCGATATTAAAAATACAGGCTAATCAGTTTGATTAAGGTTAATTTTTGTCACACATTTCATTAAGTTAATCTAAGAATTTTTCGAACACAGCTGACTATCAAATTGACTAAGAGCAAGCGAGAACTATTTTTTTTCGAATGCGCAGCACTTCACGAAAACCTAGCATCTCACGAAAACACGAAGTGCGAATACCAATGTCCTCATTCGAAACGTATGGGGCAGAACTAAAATAAGTAAACGATTTCATGTAAGTAATTCAAATATAAAAGAAATTTAAATTTTAACATTTGAATCTTTCTTTCAGGCTACTTGAGAGAAGTCTCTACCCTAGGTTAAGCAGTTCATACATTTTTTTTAAAAATCTCCTGCGGTCATCTTGGAGACTAGAAAACTGCACTTTGAGAACTTATATTAAATTCGTTACTTTTCAGATTGTTATATGCACTTTGTTTAGGTTGTCATCTTAATGCATAATAAAATCCTGGGCAATCGATTTAAAGAAATCTATGATGTTTGCCAATGCGGGGGTAATGTCATGTAATCAATGAAGAAATTCGCACTCTTTAAAGGTTTGGTTTGGAGCGCTACGGTCAACTTTTGCTAAACGAGGGCTAATTAGACCGGAACCTACTGCTTAAAGCCGACTCCGGACGGTTACAAACGTCCATGCCAAGAGTGGGATTCGAACCGACAGACTCCGGTACCGAATGCCAGCACCCTAGCCATTGTCCAGCGGTACTCTTTGAAGGCGAGAATCGTTGGTTGCTCTTAAAGGGGGCACCGTATAGGTGAACTAACACCATCCCCTGGTGTCATCTTAATTTTGATTGAGTGACATCGGTAGGGAGGGGGTGTCGTACCTTCTCCCACCCTCTCTGATCTCTTAATAGGACTTTTCGGTCTACAGATTTAACGTGCCCATATCCGGCCTAGTCACTAAGTGTTCATCGAGATTTGAACTAAACACCTCCAGTCCCAAGCCCAGCGCGCTACCACTGGGCTATCCCAGGCCCTTAAAGAGAACTATAAGATACGGGTAAATTGTGAGGATACATTGCTAAGTTTCTCAACGCCACAAGATACCGGGAGATCAGGCGTTAAAATATCGGCCTGGGATGGCAACGATGGGTTCGATTCCTGTCCGAGAGTAGAAACTCTCGTCGTGTGCGGGCGGGCATTATCTTGCTGAAATGTAAGCCCAGGATGACGTGATATGAAGGGCAACACAACGGGGCGTAGAATATCGTAGACGTACCGCTGTGCTGTAAGGGTGCCGCGGATGACAACCACAGGGATCCTGCTCTGAAATGAAATGGCACTCCAGACCATTACTCCTGATTGTCGGCCCGTATGGCGGAAGACAGTCAGGATGGTATCCCACCGCTGTCCGCGGCGTCTCCAGACACGTATTAGCTGGTCACCGGGGCTCAATTTGATGCGGGACTCATCACTGAAGACAATTCTACTCCAGTCAGTGACATTCCTGGTCGAATGTGCCGGACACCACTGCAAACGGGCTTGTCGGTGTACAGAGGTCAATGGCGACGTAAGATCGATGATAATGATGAATCTGGGGCTGTGAGTGCCACTCTGACTATTGCTCGGTCCTCACGTTCTGTCGTTTCTCTAGGGCCACCGCTTCCTCCTTGACGCTGTGTTCGGCCATGGTTCACCCATTCCTGCCAACATCATCTAATAGTGGCATCGTTCCTATCCAAATGTCGAGCGATTCGTCGATTAGACCAACCGGCTTCTTCGCAAAGAATTTATGAACTGGAATCGAAATTTCCCCTCTTTAATATCCTGCCAATTGCGCAGTTAAGATGCGCTGCAGCGTCACATGTTCATTCATTGGCCGCCAAAGTTTAAAATTTTGCATTTTCTGTCAAAACCTGTATGCATATCAACAGGGCCCGACTTAGCCTAATTGGGGCCCGGGGCAAAAACTTCTTTGGGGGCCCCCCTCTGCTTCACTACTTTAGTAATGAAGAACTTAATACTTAATACTAAACTTTCTATTCGATTTGGGGCCCCCCCTCTGATGTAGGGGCCCGGGGCAACTGCCCCGTATGCCCCTGCCTTAGTCAGGCTCTGCATATCAATTTGTATCCAATTTGCATTACCCCTTCTTGGTGCATCGTTTTTTTTTGTCTAAGAGTGTATGTACATATTTACAAGCAGAGAGATTGGATAATGACATCCACTTAATCCCTTATTCAATCTTTAAGTCCATAGAACCGATGCTCACACTAGCATATATTAAATTTAGTTTCAGTTTACCACATGACCCCCTGTGATGCCATATGCCCAGGCGACATCCAGGTGCATATAGAAAGAACATGGAAGTTAGTTATATAACGTGAAAGAGAAAATTGAAATAGAATTAAAACTGATGTGGCGTTATTATTGCATATATATTTCTTTTATTTGGGGGGGGGGGGGGGGAAGGATGGTGAGTAACAAGGTTTATACATATGAGATTGGTAAATCAGCTTACTTTTTTCTTTGTTCATGTTTTAGCTAATGATAATCAGCAAATAAAAACAGGCAATGAGACTATTAAATCTCCATTCATCTTTTAAGAGGAACAGTTATCAAGAACATAATTAAATAGCAGTTTGGCATGTTGAAAAATTGAAATCTCATTCAAGGTTTGGAATCATGAATTTTAATTGGTTCAAAATTAATTTTTTGACCTATCATTTTAAAACTGGCAAAAAACCTAACCAAGAAAATAGTAACTTTATTAGACTAATATTTTTTTTTCTTTAAATAAGGACAAATGAAACACATGCATAAAATGTGCAAATTAAAAATAAAAAACCCTTCTATCACTACATTTAACAAATTGTACAAAAACAATTGATATAATTCGAAATCATTGTTAACATCATAGAAGTAAAGGTAACCAAATAAAATCACTGACCAATTATCAGTTATCAGTCTGAAAACACACATAAACAACACAGCATGGGATTTCTATATGACATATCCAAATTTCTTTTCTCAGCCATAATAGTGTCTCAACTGATGATCGAGTAAAACCTTTAGTTAAAAGAAAAATGGGGTTAGATACAAAAATATGTTGTAGAAATAATATATAAGCATATGACAGAAGTCTTATAAATATCTGATCTTGCCATATTATTGACACATGCCAGTTACCTTATTTCTCAACTAAAATTCCTCCAAATGTCTCACTAAAGGAAGTAAGCCAACTATAAAAAAAGATGCTGAGTTTTTGACTTAGAAACTGAATTAGAGGCTTCCAGAGCAAAAGGTATTTTTACAATACTAGCTGCTGTGCGACCAGCATGGTTGCTTTTAGTTTTATGTTTTCTTTTGTAAAACAACTCAACTGAAAGTAACATATGTAAGGAATGTTACCATTACCTGTCATCATAAATATACGTTGTTAAGGGGTAGTGGGAGCTCAGCCAAACAATTTATGATTGCTAAATTCACTATAAAGCTGATTCTAAAACATCGTGAGTAAAAAATGTTTATTTCCATTACTTCAGAACAGAGTTAAAGATAAAACTGAGAAACCCAACTCCAATGATTTGATATTACATCCCTCTCTGTATGTACAATTTTTCAAAATTAAGATATCTACACTTTATTATTACATCAAATAAGAAATTGCAGGGGAAAATTTTTTTCACTTAAAAAATGCAGTAAAAATTCAGCAAGTACTAAATTATAGTGTGGATTACATCACTCTCTGTATGTACTATTGTTCACAATTCAGATACCTCCACTTAATCATATCAAATAATAAATTGTTGGGAAAATATCTTCACTTTTAAAATGGAGTAAAAATTCAGCAAGTATTAAAATATAGTGTGGATTACAACTAAGATATTCATTAAACTTCTTGATATATACAGTTGAGTATTTCTTCAGGAGGAGATACCACAGTGACAGAATCAAAAGAATGAACTCTAGATAAACCTACATACAACTGTCCATGACTAAACACTGGATTTGATAGGTCTAAACATATTTTGTCAAAAGATCAGCGGTTGTAAACAAATGTCGCCACTACACACATGTGGTCTGAAATTGTGGACGGCCGCTGATGTTTACATCCGGTAGTTGCAGCCGTTGCCATTCAGAGTGTAGAAATATCGTCGATTTTTGTGCCGCATACCTATGCGTTTTATATATATAGATGTTTACTGGTCATGCCAATACCAAATTAAAATGTTCAATGATACTAAAGGAGAAGGAGTGAAAGACATTCAACAGTGCAGATTATTTTATAATAATTTATTTTACAAAGATGATACGGTCGATTATACAGTCATGGAATATACAGTCGATTTATGCTGGTGTAGGATTTGTATCTCTTTTCTCTATCTTCCTCAACTGCTTCTTGGACATTCTTTTTATTTTTGCAGAGTTACGTATCTGAAAATAAAGATAAACATTATAAATTATGCACCAAAGCTTTTTATTCATTACACTATTCATAATTAGGAATAACACAAACATAGAGCGCAATGATATTTATTCATTACACTATTCATAATTAGGAATAACACAAACATAGAGCCCAATGATAACAGAAGAGCATACACTAAAAATATTTAAGGTCTATAATTCCATTTTATTGAAGAGAAAATTTACAATGTACTACTCTTGATTTCAAAAGGAAACTATGCATGCAAAATTTAAAATTGTGTTAAACATATAAGAATAACTGAGAAGATATGATTTTAAAACAAAGCAGAAATTACAAACAGCATTTTTGATCATGAATTATATACTTTTTTTAAGAAAGAAAAAAAAACCCAATTATATCAGCATATGAAGAAACACTATATTCCATTATAAGTCCTCTAATTGAAATAATTCAAAACAGTCAATTAAATTGGAAATAACTTTATTACAGTCTTTCTCTCTTTAAATTACTAGCAGAGCAAAACTTCCTGTTTTTCCTTTCTAAGAAAAGCTTTTAATTTTTTGTTCTAATAAGGTATTGAAGACTATCCAATTCAAGAGTAGTAATTACCAACCATTTTCCCCTGAATTGAGTAAAATTAAGAAAATGCTGTACTAATCAATTTGAACATACATAATAAATAACTTGGTTAAGATGAATAATATCACAACCTTGTTATAAATTATACAGTAAATTCATATTTTTCAATGTATTATGTTTTAGTTGCATTGAAGGAAAAAATATTTTCTTTGTATGCACTAATGTAAAAAATATATACACAGGATGCCTAGGTACACCCATTATACCAAATGTAGGTCTCTCTCTAAAGAGTAAATCATTTTAATACTTAAAAAGTTACACATATTTTACACTTTAGAATGTTAGTAATACCTTTATTTGCATTATACATAACATTGATCATTCAGATATTGCATAAACTGTGCACCAGATACTTTCATATTTTTATACAGTCGATTCCAGTTAATCGAACCACATCGGGATGCAATCACTTTAGTCCTAAAAACCGGCTGGTCCAATTACATGAACATGCCCTATTAGGCTTATGCAATAGGATTTGGTCCGATTAACCGGTGGTCCAATAAACTGGATTCGACTGTACATGTATTTTATACATATGTTGCAGGCACAATTATTTTCATGATTTAATACTCTGTAATTCCTTCAAGATTGATAATGTAAAAGTCAAAATTTTGCATATGGGCTCGAATGTTTTATTTTTATAAATCAATAAAGTTTTGAAAATTTGAAAAGTTTATAATAATGACTAAATGAGTTAAAATATATATAGCTAATTTATTTCATCTTGTAGTTTTTACTACTTTTATTAACTTCACTGACAATAATATTATAAATTTTTTTATGATTTGTGATCAAATCAGAGATCCAGAAGGCTTTCAGTAAGAACAAGTAGAACTATAATTATAACCATCAATAAGATTCATCCAATTCTTTTGAAGAAATAAATTTGCTACTTTCTTAAAAAACTATGAAACCAATGCATCAAATAATTTGGAAATAAAAAAGCAAGGGAGAGAAATGATATATCAAATATTTTACAATGTAGTAAAATGAATATTTTATTCAAAAAGACACTTACAACTTGCACAACTTCTGATTTTCTCTCATTTTCCCGTTTGCGTTCCATTTTTTCTCTCCTTCTTTGCTTTCGAAGCTACATTATAAGGAAGAGACATTTATCAATAATGCAATGCAATAGACAATTATGTTATAAAGAAGCTTATTGAAAATAATTTAACTACAGATTAATATATTAATAGTTTATTTATGTATAAAAACATAATATGTAGAGATATTGATAAATTCATCTTGAGAAATAGATAACACAGGCCTGAAATGAAAAAAATACAAGGTAACTGACAGCTGAACTTTATGTATTTTTTGGTGCTGATTTAAAAAAAAAAAAAAAAAAAAAATTTCTATCACGTCACGTTTTCTTAAAACATTCAATTTTACTTTGATTTTTATGAACATTTACCATAAGTTTTTTTTTCGGCGTTGAATTTCTTCCCTCCCTGCCTGACCATCATTCTACCATGGTGAAACCTACAGAATATCCCTCTGTGACACCTCCGCTAGCATTACAAACTATGTAAGACAACTTTATCTTGCGTAGTTTGGCATGAAACTCAGAGATTAGGACAAATCGTGGGTTCCTCATAAAGTTTGTGTGCAGTGTCTCAATGATCTACACTTATGCTCAAAGGAAAGAAGACTGCTGTACAATTTGGAATTCCAATGACATGGGAGCCGAAAAACCACTCTCATGATTGTTACTTTTGTTCGTGCCATGTCCATGGGTATAACCGCAAAAATCAAAAGCTAATCTCTTATCCTGATAACATTCCATCGGCCATACGCCCCGTTCCTTGTGGACCTGATGTGCCAGTGCCTTTGCCTCCAACTGAATTGCCAGTCATCTCTTCAGAGTCTTCAGACTCGGAACATCCAGAAGTTCAAAGCTCCGCTACCGAATATAAGCCCTCTAGAGGCGAGGACCTCTAGAGGGGAACTTGGGAGGCCCTTTACTTTTCTCTCAGGTTGAACTTAATGATCTGACTAGAGATCTGGGCCTTTCGAAAGAGGAAGCTGTATTGTTGGGCTCCAGATTGAAAGAAAAAACTTATTGCCCAAAGGAACCTCTTTTTATTGGTACAGGAATCGAGAAAAGGAATTTGTTAAGTACTTTGAGGAAGAGGAGAACCTGGTATATTGTGCTGATGTTCCCGGATTCACGAGCAAATTTAATATCACCTAAGATAAAGATGAATGGAGGCTGTTTATAGATTCATTGAAAAGGAACCTTAAAGCAGTCCTTCTTCATCACGGAAGCCAGTATGCCTCTGTACCAGTTGGACACTAGGTGCATTTAAAAGAACGCTATGGAAACCTGGCTCTCGTCCTCCATAAAATAAAATATGCCCACCACGGTTGGACCATTTGCGGTGATTTGAAAGTTATCTCCATGCTTCTTGGTCAACAAGGTGAATGGCTGAAAAGACAAAATCTTGAACCTGGAAAATTTCTGGTTAATTACAAGGATCCTGATTATAAAGAAATTGTTATGAATATGCTGGACAAATTTCAAACGTTGGGTTGCTCCATGATAATCAAAATACATTTCCTTCACTCACATGGGGACTTTCCCCCCAAAAAATTTAGGATCAGTCAGCGAAGAACAGGGTGAAAGGTTCTACCAAGACATCAAAGATATGGAGTGCAAATATCAAGGAAGATGGGACAAGATCATGCTCACCGACTACTGTTGGATGTTGACACGAGATAGACTTGAGATTGAACATAAAAGAAGAATGCCAAAAAGAAGTTTCAAAAGAAAAAGCGTATGCACTTAAATATAAACTTTTTTTTTGTTTTATGCTCAGATTAAAATTTGTTTCAAACTTTCATGTACACATACATAATATTTGCTCCTCTTGGTCAATCGTCTATTTTATGTAAGGTACCTTAATAAAAACAAATTAAAACAGTATGTTGATGATTTTCTTCTAGAAACTGCACCATAAATTGATGCAAAAAGTTTAAACTCAAAGGAACTTTCTGTTTTTCCCTCGATCAGAGGTGGCTTGTGCGATCTGGCAACAGTGGATTTCATGAATTTATAAAACCTATAAAAAATAATTGATTGCTGAAAAAATATCAATTTGCCTCACCAAGAATCGGTTATTTTACATAGATTTAAATGAATAAAAAACACTGCTGCTAGATAGTACATGCAAAATTGTTGAGAAAATTCCTTTTCAAATAGGATTTTACCAAAAATATCGATATCAATTTTACAAAAAATCCTGACGTGATGGAAAAAAATGGAGGTCATTTTTGAAATCAGCACACCAAATAACATAAAACTCAGTGAAAACTTCTCTTGTATTTTTCAAAAACTTCAATTTCGCAGGCCCGTGTAATTTATGGACACATACAGCAGGCCATACATCAACCGTAGGCAAACGGTCCAAATTTTACAGACCTAGATAACTTTTGGATAATAGACAGCATCTATGAAGAGTGATCCAAGAAAAACCATGCACTTTTGATAGTGGACAAAAGTGTTTTAGTACAAGCATATCACCATACCTAACCAAACCATGGCGAAATTATACTACTGATATTACTTTACTGTGTTGTCAGTGATTAAACAATTGATAATGAGTATTAAAAGGCACCTACTGATTTGAGGGCACACTTAAACTTTGCAACAAAGAATAAAGAGGGAAAGAATATTTAAAAAAAATTTCTTTATGACAGCTTTCTACCCAAATTGCAGTCTGTAAAACATCAATGAGACAATAACTGACAATGGACATTCCATTCAAATTTAGCACACAGCAGATTTTTCATACTTTTTTTTTTAATGGTTCATACGATTTTTTCATTTGGGATAAAATTTAGTGAACAAAATAACAAAGAGAAAAATATAAATTAGCATAATACAAAAATTATAAATAAAATGTCAAATTATATTAAATTTTACGACTCTTTCCATATGATAAAAATGATATTTATAAAAAAATTTCAGACGTTTCATATGAGGTATAAAAATTAGTGGATACAATTTATAATACAGTAAGGGAATGAAAAAGAAAAGACTCAGTGTTTTTCAGGATTAGTAAAAAGCCTGAAGAAGAGATCATGAACATAAAAAAATAATAGAGCAATTAAAAGATAACCACTTATCAAAGTGATAGCAAAAAATTTCAGAAATTTTTAACTCCTAAAATTTTCCTGCCTCTAAAAAGGGGTAAAAATAATAAAACAATTTATTACATCTATCTCTCTCTGCTGCTCTTCTTTTATTTCTTTAGCGTGCAAAAGCATTGTAAGTCGTTCTTGGCGAAGCTCCATTTTCTTTTTCCAGGAAGACTTTAAAGGTTTGACTTGGCACATGCTTGAGAATCTAAAACATAAATAAAAATAAATATAAAATTTATGTTTGACTCAATTTGTTTACAGATTATCTTTACTTTCCCATAAAAATATATGAACTTTATATTTTATGAATAAAGTTATAATTTGCTGTCTTGTCTAGCTATATACATTATCCTGAAAGGAAATATCAACATACACATATGTAATAAGTTTTTACAGAGAAAGATACCCTATGTGAAAAAAAAAAAAAAAAAAGAAGTGAAATTTGATAAGATTGTTCTAAATAAGGAGTGACAAACCCATGGACCATTTGTGGCCCTGGACAGTTAGAAACATGGTCCAAAAACGATTGCAAACTTTTTAAGACCTGTCTTCATCAGGTCCCTCACCTCCCAATCATGCCTTATTCATGTCAACAGTTTTTGGTACAACATACATCTGTGAATTCTCAAACATGAAGCACTCGAAGAGGAAAATGAGATAAAAAATTTCTGATCAGTGCCTTTAGAACTTGCTAAGAATTACTACTACTTCTACTGAACCAGCCATTGATGAAATGTTCAAAAACAAGGTCAAATATCCCTCTAGTTTTATGTTTATGTTGACTTTTCCTTTTTAATTGTTATAATGAAAAATAAACAAAGTTTTGTTACTTATACACAATAACTAATTTTATATATTATATGTGTTCCAAGCAAGTTTAAAGGTTGCTAACCCAGTTCTAAATAATAAAAACAGTTAATTCAACCTTGCATTTAAAGCTATGAAAGAAAAGTAACACCAGCAAATTAGAAATGAATTTTATTGTGACAAAAACATAATGCAAAAGAACTAATCCTGGATAATTAATATGAATGCTACACATAATGTAGCAAATAATATACTTTCAGCATAAATTCAATTCACCTGGTATTAAGGCATTGGTGTTTAGATGCTAAGTTTTCCCTTGAATAATATATTAAGTACTCTTAATCACTCTCCAAAATGTACTTTATCATAATTATTCCACATTCATCTTGACATAATCATTTTGCTTCCAAAGGGTGAAAAATAAAAATTTCTGAACAGTTAAAAATAAAAAATAAAATTTATTATATAGAGATTTAGTTATTTCCACTGTAGATCAACACACACAAACTATATACACTCTAATTAAGAAATTCACTGGTCAGATATTTATCAGTAACAAAACTATCTATATTTAAATCTTTTAGCAGGCTAATTATATAAAAAATAAGCATTATAAAATCTTGTTTTAGTCATCAGATTGAATGACAAACCACAGTAATTTACTTCATAACTACAATGTTCTGCTGACCTTGTGACTAATAAAATTAGAAAAGACCAACTCATCATAATGAAAGCATTTATAGGAATCATCAATATTTAGAGATGCAATGATGATTATTTTTTTTTTCCAATGTGGCAGACAGTTTCTTGAACATTATCTTTACTGCCATATGACACCATGGTTTTGCTGGCCACTTTTCTGGGAGCCCCATATAGGTGGACCAGCATTACCCCTCCTATGGGCCGGTCCTGTAATTTTGAACAGAGTCAAATGACGAGACCAGAACACTTAACCCTGCACCTCCAGAGATAAATTTGAGAACTTGGAAGACATTGCAGCCACAACATATTTTTCGTGCACCGACCACCATTAGTGAACACGGTAGTGAATTTGTCAGCGACCAGCATTCAACCAGAGACATTTAGATTACTGGCTCACTGCCTTTGCCAACTGGGCCACAGCACCCAGTTGGGCCCAATAATTTTTATTATTATAAAAATGGATATAATCCCCCCTTTTACTAATCACGAAATAGTCAACAAAACTGTTTACCACAACATGCAAAACACACAAAAACTGTTAAAATTAAATATTGAAATATATAACAAAATGGTAGTCCATTATTTCTCCTAATAAATATTTTTGAACTTAAAATCTATAACATTCACTTCGATTTAACAGAAGATAATAAAATAAATAATAACTAAAGAATATGTTTCTGATATAATCGAATTAGTCACATAAATAAGATCATAATTTTCTGATATTATCATATACAAAGTAATAGTCAAGCATGTAATTTTAATGGGGAATACAACATGACACACACCAAAATATATGAAAAAATAAAAATAAATAGAATTTATCAAGAAAACAGTTCCTACCCCACTGCTCAAAATCAGCTGCTGAGTAAAACATATTATGGATAAATTAGGAACAATGGTTATTAACATAACTAAATTGATAAATTATATATAATAATTCCTCTTTAAAGTATCTTGTGGGGAAGAGTTTCGGGTAATGCACTTATATCTAAAGAAAATTTAATGAAATACCTGGATTTTTCACTTTTCCAAACTCGACCTGACTTTGCTTTACCCCTAACAGGTACAACTGTATCTATAATAAAGATAAATCAAATTTTTTCTCATTATGCAGGAAAGACAGCGATACAATTTGAATGTAAACAGGTTAAAAGTTAGTGGCCATCAATGTACAGCAGAAATTGCACAGGAAGTCTTTGATTACAAATATATAATTCGAAGACAATAATTAGAAATTAAAGGATGAAAATCTATAGGAAAGACAAAAGGATCTGTATACAATACAACCGATTTAGAACAGTAAAAAGTAAAAAAAAAATCCCTGCAGGAATTTTGAATGTGGATTAGAAATTTTATGTTGACAGACAAACTATACATCACATGAATCTTGTTCTGATCACAAAAAACTTTGTGACTATTTATTGTATTACGACATTAAATCTTAAAACTTTATCTTAACAAGAAATATAAATAATAAAATAAGAACCTTCGCCTGTAACACGCATTTGTTGACAATTAATAGTGGAACACATGGAGGAAAGTAAGAGTAGAAGTATATATTATATCAAAAAGAAAATAAATGTTATTATCTAATGTTCCTTTTAAAATTATATGAAAACTAAGACTGTTCATCTTTTAATTTCAGAAAAAACATTTGAGGTATAAAAAAATTTTTGATTTTCAAGCATGTTTCACTATTAGTTTATTTTTCATGGCTACGTACTGAAGTATATACTGTGTACTGTAAACCTCGCTGTAAACAAATCAAATAGTTTTTATTTACCATTGGATTTCGAATTTGTACATCGTCACATTGTTAATTAAAGTAATTTGTATATTATGAATATTAAGTAATTTGAAAAATGCCTCCAACGACCGTAAGCCAGGTTTGTTTACACCTCTTTACGAATATGATTCTGAAATTTGAATATTAATTTTATAAGCATACCCCAAATTTTAATGTTCATGTAGAGTAAAAGGAGAAAAGCAAAGTTAATTTTGCGTATATTTTTAGCTTAGTGTTCTTTTCATGTATAATTACAATAGTAAGAATAAATATGGCACATGTTAAGGTATTTTACTTGGAAATTTTTGTACATTAAAATTTCTGAAGGATTGTGAAAAATCCAATTTTGTTCTATATAACTATTAATTTCGTATATCTTTCACTTTTAGTCAGATGATGAGTTCTCTTCTAGAAGCAAAGTTATTATTTATAATAGCTCCAAGAATGAAATGTTTACCCTTAGTGAGGGTTATTCATTGCTCTCCAGAAGGCTGAAAATGGAAGGTTTCAAAACTTATAAGTATGTTTATGTGCTATTAATTTTTAATGCGTATTTTGTTATAATTTTATCCATTGTTATTAAATTATTTTAATTTCGTTTATTAATGTTATTTTTTAATTATAATTGTTGAAGATTACAGAAAGTTAAGAGTATAGTCGTTAATACTTAAGATGTATTCTGCTCAATAAAATTGATTGCAGTAAGAACTGTATAAATCATTTTGTACAAAATTTAGGCAGTTGGCAATGATTTCAAAATCTAGTGATGTTTGAGATGTAAGAATACTTATCTATACCAGGTGACAATGATATTCCAAGTTCTATTTTCAGAAGCCATTTAATATAATTCTCTTTGTGCTGAGTATAAGGCTTAAATATATGGATATTTATTCGTGTGTGTGTGTGGGGGGGGGGTTATGTTAGTTATAGGTTGTAATAAGTAATATGAATTTGGTCTGAAGAGAGGACTCCTACCTACTTGAAATAACAATGGGAATAGATTGAGGATTATATAAGAATAGACTGAGTTGCATATTTAAAATAAAATATATATGAGTCTCAAAATGGTTTTGA
Source organism: Dolomedes plantarius (assembly GCA_907164885.2). NCBI lineage: Eukaryota > Metazoa > Arthropoda > Arachnida > Araneae > Dolomedidae > Dolomedes > Dolomedes plantarius. The sequence goes on along the minus strand of OU015498.1, from coordinate 99,796,673 downwards.
AACATTTTTTAAGAATTTAGAATAACATTTTTTTAAATCAATTTCTGTGCCTTTATGTGTATTCTATTTTTATGACTATAAATTATTCATGGCTAAATGTTTTAGTTCTTTATTGATTTTTAAATTCCACTGGCAAATGAAAACAAAATCAATTACTATAATTTTATTTAAAGCAAATTACAAATTCAATTAAAATACAGTAGGTTGTGCCCTTAAATGAATGGCTAGCAGTCTCGCCCTTTACTGTGAACAAATGGCGTCATAGCTAATCTTCCGGGCATTTGTAATAAATTAATAAAAGGTCGTTCCCACTTTATGGAAACGATTTTGATAGGTATGTTTTATGTATAAATACCATATTTTTATGGCAATTTGCTTTTATCTGATAGCCATATGGTTCTTGATAATACCTCTAGCTTGAATTTTCCATCAAAGTAAACTTAGTACTGTCCTGTCAATTTTACTCCATTCCTCTTGGACCATTTTCCAAAGTCTGTTCAGTGTTCTTGGATGTCGTTTTCCTAAGGCTTCTTTTAAAAACTGATAGCACAAAAGTCTATTGGAGAAGGGTCAGGGGATTTTACAGGTATTTCATTAAATGGGATACACTTTATTCTTGTTTTTGATTCTTTCTTTGCTAATTAAGTGGCAGTTGATTTAGACGTGTGATGTGTAGGAGTCATAGACATGATTTTCATCCATTTCTTATCGTGGGTGATGAATTTTTTCTTATTATGGGTTAGTTCTTAATATGCTTGTTTTATTTATGATAACTTGATTCCCTGTTTGGTTGAGACTATTTAATTTATGTTTAATCCTTTAAATGGGTTCTGGTAACAATGGACATCATGTTATTGCTCTCTGGGTAGCAGCTTTAATGATGCTGAATGGAATATATATGGCTTCATGACTCTAAATTAGATTAATATGGGGCTGAAAATTTGTAACAAATTATTCTTTAGAATTAAATGCTATTCTGATTGATTAAATGTTTTACTGAATTCAATATGTTAAGCTAGACAATTTATAATGTTTTCAAAAGCATCAAAATCTTAAAAAAATAATAACATTGATTCTTTGTCTGGAATTTCTAATGACTTTGTACTTTAAAGTTATTAGTATTCTTCATAATTGATTTTGAATATATATATATATATATATATATATATATATATGTTTGTGTGTGTTTAATGGCTTAATATTTTTCTTATATGCTTGTTAGAGACCTTTATTCAGTTATATTTATTTGTTGAGTAAGGATCAGTTCATTTTATTATTTCTCTATTTCTAGTCTGGTAGACATTTGGACCAGTCTTATTATATGCTCAGGGTATATGAATGTCTTGATAAGGCCTGACATAAAAGTTTTAGTTTTTCTCTCTTCAAAATATTTAGATTGTTTTGATTTTTATGATTAAACAAAGCAAATAATTTATTTTTGTACATAATTTTCTTAATCAAAGTAAATTAATAACAATTCATCATGTAGTTTTTTCATTCCTTTAAATATACACTGCTCAAAGCAATTAGGGGAGCACATCGTTTTAACGAAATTACACAAATACTTACACCGATAAGTAACATAAAATAAATCATCTATAATTTAAAGCCTAGCAGGAAACAGAAGAAGAAAACTTCATATGCAAATCAAAGTTCATGGTGTCAAAAACCAGAAAACGAGCATAAGGGCGGAAATCGGGATGTTGCAGAAATGTCTGTTTCACTGCCTTAACTGTGAAATTCGATTGCTCAGTTATTCTTTTTGAGAAAAGGTCACTTGAAAATGTCTCAACAATGTGATTTACTGGAATCCATGGCATGGCGTATTATAGGCAGACTTGAATCCGGGCAAACACAACGTAGTGTCGCAGATGCTGTTGGAGTCGCCAGAAGTGTCGTTGCAAGGCTGTGGAATCGATTCCAAGGAACAGGGAATGTTAGTAGTCGACCAGGGCAAGGTCGGCCACACGCCACTACAGCAACTGATGACCGGTATATACTGTTAACAGCTCGTCGAAACAGAACAGACAATGCTACTCAGCTGCAAAGACAGTTGCTCTTGGCAACAGGATGAAGGGTGTCCAGCCAAACAGTACGTAATAGGCTTCATCAGGGAGGTCTCTATGCACGTAGGCCAATGGCCTGCATTCCGTTGACCTCACGCCTCTGTGCAGTTTGAAGAAGATGGGCTGCTGAACATCGAGATTGGGAGCAACATGATTGGGGCCAAGTGCTGTTTACAGACGAGTCCCGATTCAGTCTCGAGTGTGATACCCAACATGTTTTGGTATGGAGGGAAAGGGACACTCGAAATAACCCCACATTCGTTCGTGAAAGGTCACAATACAGACACGATGGTTTTATGGTATGGGGTGGAATCAGCATAGGTGGATGTACGGACCTGCATATCATTCGGAATGGTACTTTGATGGCCCGAAGGTATGCAGACGAGATACTGAGACCTCATGTCATACCTTACGCTGCAGCCATTGGAGATTCCTTTGTTTTCCAGCATATAATGCCAGACCACATACAGCTCATCTTGTGGAGAACATGTTTGAAGCTGAAACAATACAGTGTATGGAATGGCCAGCATGCTCTCCTGACCTGAATCCAATCAAGCATGTTTGGGACATGCTCGGACGACCCATTGCTGCGAGACCAAGGTCTCCTTTTACTCTCCGAGACTTGGAGATTGCACTTCTTGAGGAATGGAACAGTATTCCCCAAAGTCTTATCGATAACATCATCGCATCCATGGAAAACAGATGTGCAGCAGTCTTAGCTGTTCGAGGAGACCACACGCCATATTAAGAATCTTGCATCATTTTTAAACAATACTTTTTTTTAATCGTTTACATGTAACCAAATTGTTGCCCTAAATCATCTTTTCATGTTTTTTCCATATTTTCAAAGAATTAAAGCTTAATTTCAAATTTTTTTATGTCTTTTTTTCTGTATTGAGCATTGATACACGTGTACTATCCATTTTATGCCAATACATGGCTGTCTCACACGGTTTTCTTAACTTCTTTGCTTGCTCCCCTAATTTTTTTGAGCAGTGTATCTTATCTATTTATATTTAAATCCATATTTCTTTAATTTGTGAGGTGCATACCTTTAAAATGAATAAGATCTCAGTTTATCTTATGAATATTTTTTAAATTTTAAATTATTTTATATTTCTTTAGTAATCAAGGTGATATAACTCCTGATTTATTATCAAAGGCTGGAGTCTTTGTTCTTCCAGGTCCCCGTGAAAAATTTACTGTTACAGAGGTATTTCCAAATTCATTTTTTTTACGAATTTCTATGTTTAAGCTTATTACTGAATATTTTTTTCACAGCAATAGCATCACTTTTAGATGTAAAAACTAATTTTCTCCTGTATTTTTCTTGTGATATACTTTTCCTGCATGAAACAGTAAATATAAATATTCATCTGATAATTTCTATTTGTGCAATAATATGTAATAATATCAGTTCTGAATAAATGCTTGTTTCTTAAGCATTTTTGCTATTTTATCGAAATTTTAAACTTTAATTTTGTAATTTAGAGTCTTTTTTTAAAATTATTTTCCACGTATATACAGTTGAACCCCATTTATAATGAACTTCAAGGGACCAAAGGTTTTATTCGCTATATCTGAACTATTAAGAAAAATGTTAAGAGTTCATAAAATGTATAACTCATCAGTTGCTATGTATATTCAATAATGATGTATTGAAAGAATGATAAAATCTATTAAAAATGATGATTCATGAATTAAATTGATTAAAATTGATTACATTAAACTCACATAATACTAATCAAATTAACTAAAATTTGACAAATGGAAATAAATTGATTCTATCTTTAATAGTTGCTCCCTGTTTTGATACAGAAATAATTGGTAATCTTCTGCTGACGTGATGCCGATTTCAAAAACATTTTAAGAATTTCTTTGTCCAATACATCAAATGACTCGAACACTCTTTCTTCCACTGTCAATTTTGACTAAAACTTATTAATTACACTCATAGCTGTGGTAGCATCTGAGATGGTGGAGATTTCATCATTTATGTGCTCCTCTTCATCAGCATCAGAAGCAGAATCTTCGATTTCAGAATGATTCATTTTAATTTCTTCCGCGGTATTTTCATCAGTCATATTTTTACATGTAATGACTTCATCATCACATGTTTGGAACAATTTCGCCCACCACTATCTGAGAATGATGAAATTTTGTGCTTTTCTATCCACATCACGATAGGTAAATCTTCATCATCTTCTTCAACATTCTTTGCTCCTTCAACATTTGTTGTATCTTCAACATTCTTAAAAAGTTTAAAAATTTAAATTGTCGACTGAAAAATTGTTCATTATAGCCGATTCTTAAGATTTCGCAGGTTCGCTATAAAAGGATAAATTAGCATTAAATACAATAGGAAAATGGCAGGACTAAAATTTTCGTTCGTTATATACCAGGTTCGCTATAACGGGGTTCGACTGTATTTCTTAATTATTAATTTGCAGTATTTATTTCTCTATGTATGTAATTTTCCCATATGTTGTTCAGATTAGTTAATAGTAAGATTAATTACTTTAAGCTTGACACTGTGCATTTTCAAATGTATTTCAAAAGCACTCTTAACTTTTCTTATTTAGATTAATCATCTAAGAGAATATGTTGACAAAGGTGGTAGTATTTTTGTTACTATGGGTGAAGGAGGAGAAAAAAGTTTTCAAACAAACATTAATTTCCTTTTAGAAGAACTTGGTATCATGGTAAATAATGGTAAAATATTGTTATTTACTTTATATTTTTAACTGTACAAAATAATTTAGTGTAGTTTGTTTCTAAAATTTACATTAAGCTCTACCTAAAATATTTTTGTTCAAAATGTAGCCTTTTTTTTTTCAGAGCAGCTTTTCTGGGAGATTTTAAAAAGATGATTAAATCATATCAGTTTTATAATTTCTCCAAAAAATGAGTAACTTTTTTGCATTTTAAGATGTAGAATATTATATTCTGCATTTCTGAGCTATACTTCCTTTGTAGGGGATGCAAAGCAGGTAAATAGAAAAAAAAAAAAGTTTTATAAATTCTTGATCTGAGAAAATTTTTTAATACAATGAAAATGAAAAATATGTTCTGTATTATATGGAAACTGCTTTGTCTTGTAAAGGAATATTATAAATAATATTTTTATTTATTTATATGTACATTAGAAATTTGTAAATAATTATCAATATGTGGTTTCTATATCTTTCTATGTGTGTTCCTCTATCAGTTTATAACTTTAAGAATATTTTCCCTAATTATAAGAAAAGTATATGATTATGGAGTATGTTATAACATGAAAATCTGTAAGTTTTAATTTATTAAATCTTGCTCTTTGAAACTCAATATCAATGTTTTGTTGTTACTGATGTTAGTGTGAGATATTAACCATATGCTATTACTCTTGGTATATTTTTTATGTCTTCTCCATAACATAATTTTGCTAACTGATCCACTGATAACTATATTACCCTGATGTTCATTATTACTGAGTTCAGTTTATTATTCATATGTTTACTTTTGCTCTTGTGAAAAAAGTTAATGTAGTATGACATATATAAACACACAATAATCAGACCTTAAACTCATATCAATGTTTTTTTAAAGTTTATTAGTGTAATATGTATGTCTTAAATATTTGACTGTTATTAGCTTTTTCATAGCATTATTAAATATTGTGTTAAACTTTATATTATTTATTTTTTAAAAATTTTCTATATAAATGAGTTTGTTGACTATTGTCAAATTTGTGCTTAATTTAAATAGATGCTGTTATACGCACAGTATACCATAAATACCACCATCCTAAGGAAGTACTAGTCTCAAATGGTGTGCTCAACAGGTCAATTAGCTTAGCTGCTGGAAAGAGTATTCCTGGTCAAAATCTAGCTGATTCTAACAATACACAGTTAGTATTTTTTAAAAATTTTGTATACACTAAGAATATAGCTATTGAATTAATCATTACAATTAATTCAATTCACCTAGTTTCAAAGTCCTTTCTGTATCTTACATTGAGATATGTTTCATTTGAATATTGTGATTTGACTTTTAGGGAGATTTTTTGTAAATTTCATAATTTAGTTTGGTGTGTAACACATAATTAAAAACAACTTTGGTGTTTAATTATGTGTTACACACCAACACCAAAATGCTACTGCAGGCAAAACACCAAAATGCTACTGCAGGTCAATAAGTGTTGGCAGGCTGACTTGCAGTAGCATTTAGGCACACTCACTGAGTAAAAGTAATGGACAATATAACAGGAATATGTATGAGGCATTTTTGTATCCCCTTCTGTATGAATCCAACCTTCCATTAAAATGCTCATGTAAATCACAAAAATTGACCCAATGTTAAATAAGTAAATGAAACTAAGGTTGCCATCCCCTGTTTTAGAATGATGTATTTTCTAATAAGCTTTAAAAATCTGTAAAATAATATTAAAACTTTGTATGTTGATTTAATTTTGGTACTGGTGTTTAAAGAAAGGATTGAAAAAGGTTTTTTTTTTTAATATGTTGTTATTTATAAAAAATATATATATCTCAGATTTCATTGTTGTTAATTAAAGGTATTAATTTAAATAAATGAAGTTTATGTTCAAAGAAATTAATTTCGATATTTGAATTTCCATTTTCGCTATTCACATGATTTGTATGCAGTTTAAAGTATATGACATCTAGAAAAGCTGCTTTTATTTTTTTTTAGAGCACTGTCTTTTCTGTATCCATTTGGAGCAACTTTAAATGTTGTGAAACCAGCTGTTGCTGTTATTGTCTAGTGGAAGTGTTTCTTTTCCACTTAACCGTCCAGTTTGTGCCTTTATCAACATCCAGTGAGTCAGTCTGATTTATGTATTTTTTTTTAATATTCATTTACACGAAAGGTTTTTATTTATTTATTTTTTTGTATTTTAAAAAAATCTGAATTGTTTTTGTCTACAAAATTGTGTAATTTGTAAGATAAGCCTTTATATATTGATTTATTTTCTGAGAAAAAAAAGGGAACCTTGATATTTATCTTTAAAAAATTTTGATTGCAAGGAAAACAATTTCTCTGTTAAAAAATAATGTTTCTGAAAATGATTTGAAGGTTTGTTTTTGAGTTTAGTGATGTTTTGGCTTGCTACTTACTTTTTTTAAAATCTCATGTTAATTGAAATTTTCATTGTAACAGGAGTACATTCAGAATGTTTTTCTAGGGGGAGACATAAGTTTGAACTTTTTTAATTTGCCACTTGAACAAATTTCAAAATTTTAAAGCATAACTTTTAACAATACATATTTATTTATTTTCTGGGGGGGGGGGTGTTAAAGGTCTATTATCAAATGTCCCCAACCAGTGGCGCATCCAGGATTTTTTCTTAGGGGGGGGGGGGGGGGCGAGATGAACAGATAAAAATATTTATAATGCATGGGGGGGGGGGGCAAGATGAACGTATAAAACTATTTATAATGTAAAATCAATATTCATAATGCAATTTCTATTTCTTTGGGGGGACCAGGACCCCTTGGACCCCCCTGGGTGCACCACTGCCCCCAACCTTGCTTATTTACTATTGCAATTTCATTTTTGCTTTGCTATATCTAGATAATGTTGAATGCAGGAAACTGAAGTGAAGGCTCCTTTTTTCTGTTAAATAATTTAGATTTGCATTAGTACAATACTTTTACTTGTATGACCATGCTTTTTAGTATAATTTTATGTTTATGTATATAAAATGAAAGCTTATTTTTAGCATGAGTGATGTATTTTATTACTTTACTTTTTTTTTTTGGGGGGGGGGCATGAAAGATTCTGGTTCTCTGGTGTTTTCAAGTTGTTGTTTTCTGATACATGTTTCTTACCAACAAGATTTTTAAGCTGGAATTTCTGTTAGTTAAAAATGCATAGCTTTATGTTTGTTGAGCAACTTTGGCATCTTGGTGACCCAAATTGGTGTAAAAAACTAGTGTTTGTTGATGTAGGATAGAATTTTATATGAAGCAGTATTCTCTCAAAATGTTATGAACAGTGACTTCATTTGAACCAACCTATATAAATGCCTATACACAGAACAGTTTAGTTTCAAGGTTAACTTTTGTGGGTGACAGTAAAGACTAGAATGATGTAACAGTATCAGTTTTAATGCCTGCAGGAAACTGTGAGTGATGAGTGAGATCTATCATCTGAATAGAAATAATTTGAATAACTGAGGGTAGAGTATAAATAACAGATCCTTTATGTATGTTGAAAAAAGTAGAATTAAGGAAAAATTATCATAAAAATTTAAAACTTTTAAATTCATGTAATTATTTACAAGCAACCAAATAACTTATATGAAAATTTAAAATCTTGGGGCTCACCTGAGATTTTAAATATGTACAGATGGTGTTAAAATCCTATTTTTAATTTTTACAATGAAATTTGTCTTTTATTTAGACTTCTGGAGGTAAAATTGTTGTGCTGGGTTCAACTCACATGTTCTGTGATGTGTATATAGAAAATGAAGAAAATATAAAAATACTGGTAAGATTTCTGTAGCAGTATCTGATTTTTTAATAACAGTGGTTATTTATTAGATTCTTCTTTCATAAAATATTTATTGTATAGAATTGAATGAATGTTATCTTATAATTGAATAATCTGGGCTGGATGATCAATATATGTTCGACTTGGTTTATCTTGCTTTGTTAACAAAAAAAAAAAAATCTTTAGTTCACTGAAAGTTTGCAACAGAATTTGAAAAGGTTAAAAATGCATTAAAAAAATCCGCAATAACATTAATTGTATTTTTAAAGCAAACTAGGTTTTTTTATGTATAATTTATTTTTCACCTTTAAAATCAGTTGTTTAAATTTGTCATTTTTTTTTCTTGAATTTTAAGCCCAATTTTCGCCTTTAAATTTTAGTATTTCTTTAATATATATTAATCTTATTTCTTATAGATTGGTTGAAATATGAACAGATGTATTTTGTAAGCTTTATTTTTTTTCATTTCTCTTTACATGGTATATTCTTAAGGAGTTTATTAATAAATGGCCTTTCCTAGCATGTAGTTACTATAGTGTAGTGTTTTGATTTTGGTTGTAGAGATTACCTAGTCTTGATTTATTCATAGTTAGACAGTTTGCCTCAGATTAAATCAATTTATATCTGATTTTTTTTATTGTTGTTAATAATGGTTATTGAATCTAATTTTGATATATCTCAGCTTAAGATAGGAGTCATTAACAAGTGAAATTAAACAACATGTAATATACATATATGTGTGTGTATGTATGTGTACTTTCATATTTTTTGTTAATTCGTTTCATACCATTTTATAAAAGAAATTATACTTTAGATTTTCATGTAAAAATGAAAATCGGCTATCTTGTATGTTTGATGAATGGATGATCATGTCAACTCAATTTTGACTTTGAAAGAAATACCCTTTTATATACTCTTAGTTTTCAAAGGGTTTTATTTTAGTTTTGCATTGGTCACATTTTGGTATGGATCTTGTATGTATTGTCTCTCTAAAGTCAAACCTAACAGTTACCTGTGAAGGAATGAGGATGTTTTCTTACTGAGATAAACTGGATTCTGTGTGATTTTGGAATAATTTAGTATAGAATTAATAATTATTTAAACAAAATTATATGTATTGTGTCATACTAAGAAACCTAATTTAAGAATAGGAAGGTAGGAGGGAAGTGTGTAAAGAAGTTGGATTTGCCAATCCAATCCTTTCATATATCACTTCCATAAAACTTGTGTGTTAAGCAAAACAGAAACACAATACTTCTTAAACTCTGATATAATTTTTTTATTGTTGATTTTAAGAAGTTGTGTGTTCCTGTTTCCCAAAGCCTTGACTCCAGACAATTTGAGCATTTGCTAAACAATATGAAATTTAGAATTTTTTTCATTCATAGTGTTTGACCTCCTACTATAATTTCTTTGATAAAAGCTTTACTTGAAGAGTAATGATTTAATCAAATAAGAATAATTAAAGTAGAATTTACGGTGCAGGATAATTACGATTCTCTACAGGCATTACATTCAAAGGTGGGCTGATTGGGATTTCAGTGTATAAATACGGTTGTTCCTTGTTTCAATTCTGATAAAATCTAATACATTTGAAAGTTTTTTTAAAAAATTATTATATATATATATATATAAAGAATTACTGTATTTGTTGTATTCATGATATTGCAATGATCTGATGTGTGTTTTACTAGTTGTATTTTACTTTTTTAATGGCTTTGTGGCTTTAATAATAAATTAATTTTATTTTAGAATGTAATTTTTAATCATCTAACTACAACTGGAATACAGTTAAATTCTATCGATGCAGACGATCCTGAGGTAATAATTTTATTGATATATGTTTATTTTTTCATAATTGTTTTATCATTTAGTTTAATTCAATAGTAGTTTTATGTAATTAGCATAGATAAAAATCTTCTAAATTTTTTTTTTTCACAAAATTTATAATTTAAAAATTGTATTTTGTGTATTTAATAGTATTTCATGCATTGTCACCAACTGTAATTTTACAGTGGTGTCAATTAATTCAAAGATGCCTTACTATTGTGTCTTTATGCAATCTATCATGGTAAAAATGAATACTCTTACTCATTAATTCTCCTTTAATTCACTTATTCTGTAAGATAGGGAATTTCATGTATAGCTTTTTATATGTATTGCTTTCAGGGTTGGGTTTCTCCAGAAGAAACTAGTTTCTTCCAGGACAGTGGAAGAAACTGGAAAAAACTGGAAGAAACTGGAAGAAATGAAAAAACCGAACAGAAAATAAAACAGATGCTCAAAATCAAAATTAAAATATATTAACTATATAAAAGAATTAAACTCAAAGCACAATATATCAAATCTAAAATTTATAACATAATTAATATTAAAGATATTAATATTTTTTAAAATACAATCCTTTGTATGAGCTGGTACTGACAAGTTTATTTCCCTCTCCCCCATTTCATTTGCAACTTACCTTACACACCTGCAATGTTTTATTCTCTCCTATTGTTTAAGTCTGGCCCTATAAGGCTAGAAAGAATGCAGTCAGTCATAGGCACGCATTGATTGTGTCTCTGACTATGGCACACCTGTATGCCATATTGTGTGCTGAACATGTAAAGGAGAGTAGGAACAAGTCATTTTTTATTTCTTTGAAGTCTGTATCTCCAATACAGCAGGAAATGAGATGGTGTACCAAGTAAATTTTTAAATATTTGCAAGTGCAGTGACATACCCAGTGAGCTCTAGGGGTTTCTCAAAATGCTCTAAACTCTCCTGCAGGACTTGAATTTTTTCTTCTTTTGCATTCATCCATTCTAAGTTGAGAAACCGATTGTAGCATCCTACTGCTAAAAAACTTTTGTTTTGTTATACCATGTTGCATTGTAGTATGGAAAATGAGGAAGTTGATGACATTTTTTAATACAATAATTATTATATATTAGTTTAAATAATAAAAAATTATGCTGGTTAAATTGAAATGGATAACTTTAAATAGATTTTGTGTATTTTGGGTAAAATTTCTTTTGTTCAGGTGTGTGATCTGATATTGGCTAAAAAACTGATGTAATTATTAATTTAGCATATATAATTAATTAAATTTTTATCAGTCTAATTAAATTTACTTAAGGTTATTTATAAGAAAAATGCATTTATTGTATCTTCAAAGTTGCAACTTATATAGTAAATTCTTAAAGAAAAACAGTTTCTTCCATTTCTTCCACTACTGGAAGAAACCTATTTCTTCCAGCCGGTTTTTTCCACTTTGGAAGAAACTTGCCAACCCTGATTGCTTTGCACTATCAATGATTACTTTAAGTGTAAGAAAACTGAAATTAGCATATTTCAAAATATTCTATTCTTAAAATAATTGATAAACTTGAATTTTATAAATTGCTCATGTAGTTTAATATCTCTTATCATAGTTTTATTATTTGGGTGACACAAAGAGATTTATGTTGTATTTTTTATATTAGACTATTCAAATTAAGAAGGTGGTAATCTCTGTGCTAATAGTTCATTTTATGCTCTTTGTGCTTAAGAAATTAACCTTTTTTGATAGTTTGTGTGCAGATAAATCATTAATTTTTTTTAATAAACAGGCCTTTTTTGAAATTTTAGGTATCAGATTACCATATGATACCATCTATAGGGAGGTTAGCTGAACATACATTTTCCTGTCTGCAAGAGTGCGATGAAATCCCAAATGACCCGTCTATACTGTTTCGGAGCAATCTTTTTCAGTTTGACAATAGAGTCTTACCTAAAGTTTTAAAGTAGGAGTTTTAAAATCATTAATGTAATTAGTATATTATTTTTAAATCACTGCCAGTTTGATGATTTTTTAAATGCATTACAGTGCCTATAAGGAATTGAATATGAAACATGAACCTTTGAAGTTGATAATGCCAAGGTTTGAAACACCTCTTGCTCCATTACAGCCTGCAGTAAGTTATAAAACAGATTTTTGAACAAAATAGTACTAAAAACATGAAAATTCTACCAGAAAAAGAGTTTTATATTAAGCATTTGAAATTTATACTACTGTAGTAATTATTGCAATATAAAGTTCTTCTTTCCTTGTTTTTCATTTTCTAGAGCAATTTAGATGCTAAATATTGTAGAGAAGCAGTATAGTTTCATAAAGAGTAACTTATTTTTTTTATTTTTTGTTGTGATAGAATTTTTGCACCTATTATTTACCAGTCCACGACTGAATACGAACATACTTAAAGCTCTCTCAAACTGTGATATAATTTGTTAAAATACAAATATGACTAAAAAGTAGTGTGTTGTGTAAGAGAACTTCACTTCTAAGGGATATCTCATGTATTTTTGAGATCACATATCTTCAGCTGTGGTCTAAACTGTAAAAACATGAAAGACTAAAAGATGACCAAAGACACATTTGAAATGTGGGGATTATAAATTAAATATAATGCATTTCTTGTTACCTTTATTTTTACTGTTTGTGTTGCAGTTTGTTCATTGCTATATTGCTCTTTATTACGGTTTTGGGAAAATGACTGTAATCAAAGTTTTTCATATGCAAAAATATCAAATCTTGGAGAGTTTTTGTAATTTTACATCTATTCATGACTTTGGGTTAAAAACTGTAAAAAAATTGAACTTTGCATAGGGTTATATTTCAAAATTTGTGATATAATTGTCAAAGTTTTCTTGTAAACAAATTGTTTTAAAAAGTCCATCTATAGCTAAAAAATTTAGTTGTAAAAACAATTTTGCATTTTTTTCAATTTTAATAATTTTGTTTTTAAATCATAAATATTTCTTAATATTAAGTAAGGACATTGTTGTGGGCTTTTAGGTCTCTGCCTTGGCTTAAAATTATAAACATAATTTCTTGTGGAAAGTGCTCTCCTGTTTTCTTACTATAATTCTGTAATATTTGAATAACATTACTGTATTTTCAAAATATTTACATCAAACTGCATTGACTAACTCTTCATTTAATTTTTGTGAGTATTTGATCAAACCTTTGATATTAATTAATCCCTTGTAATTATAACTTATTTTAAGTACATTTAGTGAACACTGGATTGAATGAGATATGTTTCTGTTACAGCATAAAAGATATAATTTATTGTTTTTAATTTTTTTTGCTGCTTTTCTTTTTGGGTTCTTAAATTAACAGGAAAAATAAATTATGTGAATTTTAATCTCAGTCTATGAGATGATTTTTTTAAACAAATTTTTCACTTCTTTTTTATTTCCAATCTTGTAAAGGATGTTTCTTTTACTCTGTTTATTTGAAAAGAATGGAATCAAGTTTGATTTCTTGAAAATTATTCTTTAGAATAGTTGCTTTTAAAGTTCTCGTTCACCGTGTAAAGCTTTTCTTCTCATATTTAATTTTTTTTTCTGATGGTTGATAATAAGTAACTTATATTACATGAGAAAATACCATGCTTCTGTAATTTTGTTTGTTTCACATAAAGAACTTGCTAAGTTTTGTCTCTCAAAGAAAGCTACTCTACAGTTTTAAATAAATGTATCATTAATCTTCTTCAAGATCATAATATTTGTTCTTTATAATAGTTTAGAATTAATCATAATTCTTAGAGCATTTAGCTTTCCAATTAGTTAATTTCTGTTTTGTTTAATTAGGTATTTCCACCATCTTTTCGGGAGTTACAAAAACCAGCGTTGGAACTTTTCGATCTGGATGAAGCTTTCAGCACTGAGAAAGCAAGGTTAGCCCAACTTACCAATAAATGTAGTGATGAAGATATTGAATATTATATTAGAGAATGTGGAGATGTTCTTAATATAACGGACAAATTGCCTGCAAACAATAGAGATGGTAAACATATTTTAGAGTATATAGCATCACAAGTTGCTGAGTTTAAAAAGTTGAACCAAGGTACATTGGAATAGGTGAATATGTATTATAGTTTTATGGTGACTGTATCAAAATGGATGTTTGTGCCTCCTTTTTCTATTGCATATATTGCCTTGACCAGTGATATGAAAGTACAGGATTATCATGAATGTAAGAACCAAGTACAGTGTAACTTCTCTATGGTGACTAGTCGTGGTTCCAAAAAAGTGGCTGTTGAATAAGGGTGGTCAGCTAGAGAAGTTTCACTGTAATTCAATATTGGGGCTGTGTTATGAGCTTTACAGCATTATTATTTATGAGTGATTTAAGAATCATGTACTTATTTTCTCTGATTCAGTTTTAATGACACTGAGCACTTTATAAAAGATTTTATTAAGCTATTCATTCATATTCTTAGTAATAAATTATTATATGTATGTCAAACTTGGTCAACTATTCAAAGAAACTAAATCAAAAAGGAAATTACCAAAGATTAAACTTGTAGCATAATTAATTCTATTAAAATAATAAATTTATTTCCCATTAAAAAACTCATTACATTTATAGGACTACATTTAAAAACTATTTTGTCCTGTAACTTGTTATTTTAGTAGAACATTAATTGACTTCCCAGTTCCCCATGTTAAGCTATTCATTTTTAGTAGTTTTCTAATAATACTTAAGCAAATGTAGAAATTTAAATAAAGAGTGCTTGGTTTTTTAAATTAAAAAAATGTTTGTAATTAATATTTTACAGGACTTAAAAAACTATTGATGGCTATAAAAACTTGAAACCATTTTTTCATATTAGTTTTTTTAGAAAGAGAAATTTGAAAAATGTGTGATGCTTTTAAAGATATTCTTTCACATGTAAAATATAGACTGCAAAAATATGGATTTGCTGATGTGAAATTAATAAAATATGGAGAGAAAAATTCATTCTATCTTAATATAGGCATTTTAGATCTGCAAAGTCAACTCTACCACTGCCGTAACATCAGGATTAGTATTTAAATAATTTTATCTGTATCAGTTATATTTCCTAAAATATCCCTTGAACTTCTGTTTAGTTAATGAGTTTTTACATTCATGACAATCCTGATTGCAATATATCATATTATAATATTTCTTTTGTGATTTTACATGACCTTTCTATTCTTTATGAACTTATACGATAAAAATACCGTCCCTGGATTTTTTAAAGTAATATACACACTTTATACCTGCATTTGCTTGACCTGTATAATACATGATGCTAATCACAATATATATAATAGATATATGAAAAGTTGAACTACCCATAATTTATGTTTGACTAAATTGTCACACAATTCTTTGACATACTTATCATGACATAAGTGTTCAAGCTTTTGAGAAATAAAGATTTAATATATAGTTTTATGGATTCATCTATATATTAAGTTTTTAAATTAACAAATGTCTAATTATATCTGGTCATTGTGCCTTTGATTATCTATATGGTTTATTTTCTCACTTTTGTCATAGTAATGAATGTGTATTCAATTATTTATTTTTTCTGTTTATAATTGTTAGAAAAAAGTGAAGTTATCAGTGATATCATGTTGTTGTTTTGTCCATTGTTTTTCGAAAATCTATTTTATGAGTTAGTAAACTAACCTTCAATATAATTTATTTTAATTCATTAAACATCCAAACTCTAGACTTATTCAGTTTTTATATTTTGTAGTCAGATAAACTTGCTATCCTCCTCAGCACTAAAAATAACTTATAATTATCAAATTTCTTTGCATTATGATGATTCTGTATGGCAGATGTATGAAGCAATTACTTACTTTTTACTGTTTAAGTAATTTTTCTTGCTCCATTTATGTGTGTATGGGTGTAAAAAAACCACTGGGGCTGAAGAGAAATCTCTTTCAATTCTATATTATCAAGTTTTAAACTAATAGGTCATTTCGGATTGTTAAATGGTCCCCACGTTAGTCTTCAAACTGAGGGGTTCTCAGTTTGAATCCCGGTGAACATCATTAAATACCTTGTGTCTAGGTAGGATATAGGCATATTAAATCTGTAAACTAGAAAGTCCTATGAGGTCAGTGGGTGGGAGAAGGTACAAGCTTCTCCCCAGTTGTTACCCCTGGAGGTGCTTTGTAAAAATTGTGGTGGCATCTGGCTAAATCAGCCTCCAATCCTTGTGGTACCATTAAAAACCAGAGACACACCACCCTTTAGCCTGCAGCCTATATGGACGTGAAATGCTAGGGACAGGGGTCACAAGTCACAACATCAGGATTGTTAAATTGAATTCACCTGGAGATTTTGCTGGCATTCTCAAAGCTCTGGGGGTACTTAAATCTGTATTATGTATATATAAATGTTGTGTTTCCTTTTTATAAAAATTTTATTTTTTCCTGTTTTTAATTTTTATAATTTATTTGATTTATGTGTTTGAATAGTCATTGTTATTTATCAGATAGTCATTTTCAGAAATTTCATTGAAAAGTCATTTTTTGCAATGTAAGCTTAAAATTTCAATCACAAGCACAAAATTAAATTGTTGCATATTTAATCTCTTTTAATATAATAAAATGGTCAAAATTTTCAGCAGGGAGAAGAAAAATTCAAGAATTAAATTTTAGAATTAATATTTCAAATTTTATGATATGTACAAAGTAATATTTTTATATTTATCCATAAATGTTTTTGTCTATGTGTTAGATGAATTTTTTTTAGTATTAATGTAAAAATAAAATTTGAAGTAACAAAATTGCTTTCACCTGTTGATTAAAATTATGGTAAGATCTTTAACTGTAATTTTTTAAAGTTTTATATACTTTAAAATTGTTAAAAAATTTTTTCTCTTTTGATGTGTTAGTAGTTCAAATTTTCAAGGTTACATTTATTTTTTCTAGTCATGAAATATTTTGTTTTTGTGAAAAACATGTGAGTGGTAACTTTGTTGCTAAGAAAATTCATATATTTATGTAACTTTTCAGTGGTTACATCCCTGATGGATTTTAATTAAAATGAAAAACCCTGTTTGAGTTAGTCATTGATTTATTTTATGTTATAAATAATCTAAAATTTGTGAAATAATGTTAATTTTAACATTTAATCATAAACTGAGAGCCATAGAAAAACCTTATTACTTAATTGTTTCTTTATAATACCATTCATTTTACATTAGAATACTATTCTGATTAAAGGTATGCAGTATTTTGTACCTAGGTATATATATATATATATATATATATATATATATATATATATATATATATATATAATTAGCTTTAAACAGTTGAGTTTAAATTCATGGAATTATTGTGATTTTTGCCATATTTTGTTAACTGTTTGCTACTTTTATTACAAAAGTTATTCAAACTTCGTTCCTAAAAAAATTATTTTAATTTAGATGCTTCTAAATTCATGTCTATTGGAGCTGACCAAAGCACATCAAATGCTTTCTTATCAGATCATTTTACAAATATAGTATTTTTCCTTTTATATCAAGTTGTATACATTGAAAAATAAATTTTTAATTCTATTATTGTCATTTTTTACCTTTCATTTAAAGGTTGTGTATATGTGTATGCATACATAATGATATGTGTCTGCTATTTTCAAGTTAATATTTATCCATAAGCTTCCATGCAATGGGCTTGGATTCAACTTCCAATTAAGGAATGGATGTTCCTATGATGTCACCTCATAGCATGCTCCAGTAATAAAGTAGCCAACAAATTCACAGTGAGATGTTTTACACTGAGAACTTCTGGAAGGCAGTTTTAATGTACTTACATTTACAAGCCAGGATTACTAAGCATATGTTCTTTTACACAAGCAGATATAAAGTCTATCAAGATGTTATGCCTGCCATTGAAACCTATATCTAGTATATTAACCCCTAATCATAACTTGTGAGGTAACCCAATGAAAACTTCTTTTTTTGAGAGTGAAGTATTTCCTAAAAGAAAAGTAAAATCTACTTGAGAATTTCTTGAAAAGGTTAGGTCTTGCAGTTTCAATCTGATACCTTATTTCAATCAGCTGTAGGGAGAAAATAATTAAAAAGTCTCTTATTAAAATGTTATCATGCAAACTAATTACTTTTTATGGCTTCTAAATTTCGTTCAATACTTTATATGATCCTGTTCCACCAGACTACTAAATATTATGCATTAAACTGCCTATATGAATGCCAAGCATAGGCTATTTACATCTTTCATGCCACACAGGTTTAATGCTAGATGTTAAAAACTTACCAAATTGTTATATCTTTACCAAAATCTTTATATATTTGCAAATAACATTGAGTCAATTCATATGATAAAGTATCAAGCTACCCCAGAAAACAATCACATGTTTATATGATGTATGTTAGTAATTAAAAATGTTTGGTTGAATTAATATCATCATTAACATCTAAATTAGATAATGTCAGTTAATTTATGTGTACTGAACCAACAGTGACCATGCAAATTTGTGTCTGCAGTTAAAAACTATAAAGCAATGTACCTACAAGCATATAATTTAAAAAAGAAAGCAGTGAAAATAAAATAGCCGTATATTTATAAAAAAAAAGTTTATTTTATACAGAGTTGTTAAGTTAAAACATAATGGTATTTTCTGTTACATAAAATAAATTTCTGTGGTATAAATAAAGTCTCTCAGTAACACTGTTTAGATATGTGTATAGAAAGAATATATATATTAAAGATCAGCATATAATATCTAATTTATTATTTTAAAGTTCTGATTTCAAAGTTTAAAAAAATGACATTGAATAGATAAACTATTGTAAACTAATTTTGTTATCCACATTAAAACTATGTGCTAAACTTACTTTTTTTGTTTTTTTGTTTTTGTTTTTAACTAACCCATTACAAACACAAAATTTTTATTTAAAAACCCAAATAAGTTTTTCATCAATTTTTTTCTTAGTTTAGTATGAATTTGATAAAAAAAAAAAATTTAAAACTAGCCGTATTCTTCAGTTATATGTAATTAAATATTTTTACAGTAACAGTTTTTCATACCTTATTAACTAAATTATTTTCATGTCTTAATTTCAAAAATAAATATCATTTGACATGTTCCTATCATAATAAAAAAAATTGCATTTCATGCTGATTTTAGATTCTTTATTGTTAAACTTCATTTATTTGAAAATGTCAATTTCACATAGTTTTAAAAAAAAATACTTGAATTAAACCATGTTATCTCTTTCATACTTTAAATAAATATCATTCACCTGAATGGGCCGTTATAAATGTCATTTAGAGAAAGCTTGAAATCAAACAGTGGTAATATAAAAATAGCTACCTTTGTATATGAAAACAGCATTACAAAAATTCATCTAAAGCTGATATATATTTATACATAGTAGATAAAAATAGTCTTGAAAAGCTTAAAGCTTATGAGAAAATGAAGGCACATACTGTACACTAATATTCATTACATCTTAACCATATGGTGGTGATACAGATTGTATTTTTCTAAACTGATGAGGACATTCAATATAACATGAACATGCAGCATACAAAACTATTAAAAGCTCACATATTATTTTGATATCGTACATGTAGGATACTTCTCTTGTTTAAGTAAGCATAATGTAGTTAAACTATTTTAATCCTGTGTTGGATGTAATAAGAGGATACATTTGTTTCTGCAATAAAAATATGGAGGAAAGGATGAAATAATATTTATAAATATACAATTAGCTCTGCTCTATTTTCATAGGTTTCGTAGGATTCTTACTCATAATTTTCTTGCATTTTGATTTCTAATGCTGATTTTACAAAAGAATTTATATTCAAATGAAAAGATCTTCCCAAAACAGGGAGGGGATATAGATAGAGAAATACCCTAATAAGACAAAATAACTTACACAGTTTGGCTATACCATCATTTTCTCACAGACAGGACATAGATGTTGATAGGATGAAAATGCATTCACATTATATACACACTTATATATGTAAGCTACTTAGATCATATAAAAACATATCTGTCAAAATGTAGCAGTAACAAATGATGAAAACAACACGCGATAAAAAATGCACATATGATAACTAAAAATGAAAATTATAATGCTCAGATGTTACAGGAAAATTTATGCTTATTTCCTTTTGATCTCTCTAGCATATCTTTTTTTCATATAATACAAATTCGTAAAAGTAGTAAAGCTTTTTAGCTCTCTACTCCTGCCGTCAGTCAAACCCGTATAAGGAAAAAAATAATTGTGTTGTGTGCTCAAGGATTACATCTTTTTTTCTTCAATATGTATGAGATATACAATGTTTTCAGTCACATGCACATAATTCCTCCTTGATGTGGAAATTCTGATTATGTCACCAAGCATGTGATAATGCAGTGCTCTTTGTTATGAATGTATATGGGCTGATTGGATGACAGTTGATATTGTGATCTATCAATGGGTCATGAAGTATGATTTAATACTTTCAGGAGTGTTCTAATCTTAACTAGTAGATATTAAAAAAGAAAAAAAACTCTTAACCCAGAAAGATAGAGTAGTGGTATTAAGTAGTTCGTTTTGTGATAAAGATAATAAATTAAATTAAATTTATCACTTTGTACTTTTGCACATTCATACAATCCCAAACTCATGAACCCACACATACCTTAATTCCCTTTTGTTATTCCTTTGAGACACCTAAAGGTAAAGATGGGTCAGATTACAAATGCTACATAAAATTTTGATTTTGCAATCATTCATATTAGAGGTACATTTTATAAACTTTTGGATCAGCATATTTGATCTAAAAATGAAATATTATACCTGAACATTTTTATATCCTTAAATCCTTTTAGTTATTCTGATAACAAATACAAATATTCTGTTGTAACATTGAATTACATTACTTTGAATTTTATTTTACAATCTGTCTCTCTCTCTCTCTCTCTATATATATATATATATATATATATATATATAATATATAACATTAAAAACCCCATACCATTTTAAATTCTAAAATTATTCTAAATTCCCTTGGGCGTACGAGCTAATTTTCACTTTCAATTCTAAGTCCTAAAAGGCCTCTGGTGGAAAATATTAAATGGCTTCCTTTTTCAAACCTGCGTAGCGTTAGACAAGATTTCATATAAGCTTTGCGCAGATTACATAATACCCATGTGACTTGTCGACAACAGCAAATCCCTAATCACTATCATGATCACATGACAAAGTTTATATAAGCCATCTGATCAACAAACCTGTACGCTTTTCGGATTTTGTAATTGTCTTGGGAAGATGTATTCTCTGTCTAAATAAATGTAATGCCGTAACTTGCCGCATCTTTTACTCGAGCCACGACTACATCATCATCCCTTGTGATGTGCTGGACACCAGTCTTCTCCTTGGGTTGTCCAGTACATTACATATATATATATATATATAGAGAGAGAGAGATTTTTTTTTCTTAAGGTTAGCTTTATGTAATTTTCTTCATCTATAGTAAAATTCGGGAATGCATCTTTAGAATTAATTTTTAAACAGTTACAGAACCCAAAAAAAGAGCTGATTATTTTATAAAAATGATCAAGGGCCAAATATTAAGGATCAAAAGACATTAATATTGGAAAAATTATAATAGTTTTTTCATAAATCAATTATAATTGGGTATTTTCACATATTTCCTTTAGGAAAAAGTTTACACTGATCAAGGTAAAAAAGGTTTGAACCAATGTGCTTATAGATAACATTTCTGAAACATCCATTTATATCGGAGTACAAGAGGACAGTTTTTAGGAAAAGCATTGCCCAATAACCAAGTTAATACCACTGCTATATTTTCCTTGGAAACAAGATATTGATTCAGAAAACAGGAGAGCATACATGCTCATGTCTATGTCTCATAACTGAAGACACTTAGTTCTCATACAGAATACAGTTAGTTAATCATGCAGTAAAATTGTGTAAACCAATTTAGGGAACAAGAACCAGTTTTCTATGACAGTAACTCATTTGTCTATTTTTGTTTGTAAAATATGATAGTGAAAGATAATTAATAACTTCTACTAATTACATTTGGTTATATCATGGAAGATTTTACCTTGGCCTATTAATTGTATTTATTGGAGAGGAGTTTCTGTCTTAAGCTCTTCTTTGAATATGTACAAATGTGTATATATTCAAAAAATATATATTTACATTAAAAATAACCTGTTTAAAAACTCACTACAAACGTGGTTTGTAAATATGTAAATAAGATGATGGCTGGAAGAACGTGGTATGTTATATTGTAATGTAAAAGAACATACCATGATCTTTCCAGCTATTGATTAAAATGTTATAGATATACTATTTGTTAAGTACAGGAGTGAGTTGCATTGACGACTCCTTATTTTAAAGTTTTTCGAATATTTAAAATTTTTAAAAACTTTCGTATTTATTTAAATACTTTAGAGCGGTTATCTTGTGTCCTTTAATGTTGGATTACCACATTTTACTACATACCCCGAATGAATCTGATTAATATCAACAATATGAATATGAAACGAAGTCAGTGTATAGTTACTAAGGCTCATGGGCTTGATTGAAAAAAAGTCTATCATTCTTTGGTAAGATAGCCTCAGCACTACATTGGACTTCATCTACTTTCACTCTCTGGTAGGTTCTGCGAAATCCTTTTAAACCTTGTTTTCTTCGTTCTTCTTGTTTTTGTCATTTGTCTTCTGTGTTCCATTCGTACCATTCGCGTTGCCGTTAAAGACGAAAACATCGGACATCAGTGTCTTGGAGTGGCTGGAACCTGATCGAGTGGCGCTTGAACTGGAATTCGGAGCCCCAAACCTCCTCTTGCTGCCACAAAAAAGCCGAATGTATGCCTGTCTGTACTGTCGATTCATGGCCGCGTAGATGACCGGGTTTATGCAAGATGACATCCAAGCCAGAACAGAAGCCATAACATGCACTGTAGGACTCCTAAAAGATATGCAAAAAAACAAATTCAGCATTTTTATATAAATGTAGACGTTTATATATATATATATATATATACACACACACAATGGAATCTCGATAGATCGCTCCCCAAATCATCGTTTTCCCGTATGTGTCGTTTATTTCACTCAGTCCCGACGATCATATTTCTTTGTTATGTTCTCGCATACATCATTTTCCCGCATTTATCGTTCAGTTCAGTCGGTCCCTTGAAAAAACGATAGATCGAGATTCCACTTATGTACGTATATTAAATGGAGAATTAAACTACTGATGTCTATCGCAACAAAATTAAAATAAATACAAATATACACTTCCTAACCTGTGAATAGAAGAATATCGAGAGGTAAACTCCCTAAAACTAGTTCGAAAATTCTACATAAATTATTACTTGTTACGTTTGGAGAATTGAAAATCTTCGAGGTTATCATACGCCTTAATCTCTCTATATATAACAGTTCCGTAACTGACTGACATAACGCACAGACCAAAGTGTTGGACCTAAAGGACTGACATTTTACAGGGCGATTCTTCTTATAGTGTAGAGGTGCACTAAGAAAGATTTTTGAAAATTCTTCTTAGATTTTTTAAAATTAAATTTTTAAGCTGTTTTTGTAACTTTTTTAAAGTTTGCATTTAAAATAACAATCTGAGGGTTATAAAATTTATATCACGAGAAAGGATCATAAAAATTCCTTTAAAATGAAATCTTTTTCGAATCTTTAGCTCCATTTTCTGATTTTTGGTGAATTTTTAGCGATTAATTTTTAGAATTTAATTTATTAAATGCTGATCACGTGATTTCTTTTCTTTTTGTGATACTTTAAATTAATTTTGCGGGCTTGTGGCGGCCCAGTGGTACAGCGCGCTGGTTTTCGGTGCTGAGGGTGCTCAGATCGAGTCCCAGCGTTGCGCCACGAAAAATGCCTCCGTTCGTGTCGTCCCTTCATAGGAGGTAATGCTGTCCGCCTATATGGTGCCCCCACAATAAAATGGACAGTAAAACTGCGGCGTAGTAAGGGCCAATGTTTGAATACAAGTGCCTCCGCATTGGATTTAAAAAAAAAAAAAATAATAATAATAATAATTTTGCGTCACGTGCATAACAACGAAATAAATTGACAAAAAAATATTAAAATACAGTAAAAGATAAAATTTAACCACTAGACTAATTGAAATGGAAATTTTTCAAGAATTCAATTCAAATTAGTATGTTTTATGGATGTTAAGTTAAACCTATATATAAAACAGTTTCGTGACTGACTGACAGACCTCGTACAGACCAAACCGTAGGACTTAAAGGGCTAAAATTTTGACAGTGCATTCCTATAATGACATGGATAGCCGCGAAGAAAGGATTTTTTGAAATTCCATCCCTAAGGGGGTAAATTGGGACACTCCAATACGTTTGTGTGGAAAATCGTATTCTCTGCGACTATTCTCTGCGTCTTTTCTTTGTGCGGATCTCCGTCAAAAAATGAGGAAATTTTGGTTATTGACGGGGAAAATGTTCCTCAAACTGTACTATATTAACTGCACTATATTCTTTGGTATGTTCTATTAGATTTAATTTGAATATTTTCTTCTACATTATTTTGTCTATAAAAATATCCCTTACGATTTTCATTGTAATTATCCTAAAATGTACTCTGTAGCGAAGCACGGGTATTCTGCTAGCACAGAACAAATCAATGCAACTTTATTTGCTTCCACGGAAATAAAAGTCCCACTATATATGTAACTGAAAGCGGTTATAATACCTAGAATGAAGCAGATTAGAATCGGAAAATAATTTGAAGCTAATTTTAACTCATTGGTGGATTTGTTAATATTGATATCAAAATTATTGGGTTTATCCTCCTTTATATCGTCAATATTAAAACTAATCGTCCAGCGAATCAGCTATGGATGTATACACAAAATTCTAAAGTAACATCTCGTTACTTTTAGTGTTCTAAAAAGAAATGAGAACAACATGACTCATCTCAACTTCTTGAAAAGTATGATAAAGGGTCATTGTTCAGACATGCCATCAATATTCAGTTTTGGAGAGCTTAAGTTTATTTATACTTTCAGGAACTGGCTTTCCCTTTTTTTATTTTCGTTCTGTGTTTCTCTTAAATCGAATTTTCATGTTCACCACTGAACTTGGTGCTGATATCAAACCTAATTACCGATTAACGGAAAATTAAAGGGGGCTTCCGCTCTAAATAACGTTTGAAAAAAATCGTATAATAAAGACAGAAAAGCACTGAATGCTTCTGTTTTGGGGCATTACTTGTAAAATTTTGTGCTTTCCTAAGTAAATGTTTTGTAATAATCATAATAGTGTATTAAACTTTATGTTCGTTACTCAGAAAACGGGCAGCAAGTGGCACAGCGAGAGGGGAAATTAGGATTTAAATTTCGTCTAGTTATATATCTACACTAAAGGAGTTTGATTAGTTTGCAGTAGTTTTGACATAAATCAGCGCTCAGCAATTAGTATAAAACAAGTGGTCAGCAAGTGGTATAAAACAGTGCTCCCCAACCTTTCAATCGCCGCGGACCGGTCAACGTTTGATAATTTTACCGCGGCCGGCTGGGGGGGGGGGGGGGTATGACTGCAATTTTAATTCATAATCTTGAAATGTTCAATACACAATAAACTAATTTAAAATAGTTACAAGATTTCTTTTTTTACAAAGGTATAAATTAGCACTAACCCGAGAGAAATACACCACAGTAAATAAAATGGAAATAATTTAATGTTCCTTGGGCGGCCCGGTACTATTTGATCCACGAACCAGTACCGGTCCGCGGCCCGGGGGTTGGGGACCACTGGTATAAAACACACAAACAGGAGCTAGATCTGGACTATTTTATCTTAATTAATCTCTATGCTGTTAATAATAGCTTAATCACCGTAGAGAAGTTTCTGGTGGTTTACCTATCCATTCTAATGATACATTTCTGACTCAAAATCCAATGATATTATGATATTCAAACTTGCTGGAACGTGAAAAATATTTACTTTTATACTTTTTTAATATACCACTCGGCCAGAACAGTAACCTATCAGCATTGGCAAAGGGAAATGAAGCTACTGAAGCACATCGAGAATGAAAAAAAAGGGGCGACAAGTTGGGAATAATGATAAGGGTCAATAGAGCACACTCCACTCCCCGATCACATGGCAGGTAACTTCGGCCATTATTTTCCACGTGACGTAACACCTTGTCGTTCGCGATCAGTTCATTGGAATAGGGTACTTGCTGAGGTGTGGGCTTTGTCTTCACCACAGATGAGACAGGAAACACGAATAAATGAGTAGAAATAAAGAAAAAACACGTGTGAATGATGAGGACAGTGGCACATCAGTTAAATAAAAGACTACGTGATTTTAAATAGGGGATGTACAGCTTCAACTAGATAAGAATTTATAATTAACTGCTTTTACCACGTTCGCTTTTGTAGCTCTCCAGGTAAATAGCATGGTAAAATATGGTATTACTACAGTCTTCAGATTTGGGTGTTTGGTTTGGTAATAGGTTTAGAAGGTCTAGGAATTCGAAGGGGGAAAATGGAATCTACTTCTGCTTTCCCGAAGGCACTTGAAGTATAACATGTCTTCTATTACGACAGACTCAGGACAGGAGAAGCTAACTACTTTAGAATATCGTGATTACTTCAAAAATCATCAATGACCCTTTTAAGTAACATATCTCATAAAGACCGAAAAAAACCTCAAGTCTTAGGATAACTAAATAGCTTTAAGATATATCAAAAGGATTCTGATTATTTGATATAAAAGTGATGTCATCAGTTTTGATGTGTATTTCGCCCTGAGCTATTTCGAAGAGAAATCAGACAGTTTAAGATTGAATATTCTTTTAGCAATATTATTTTTGTGCTCTGTTAAGTCTGATTCACATTAGACCTAAACCGATTTTTTATTCTATTTATACTCGTATGTATAACACTCGGGGATCATAAGCCTATTGGACTTATTGGATCCAATAGGGTCCGCGCCATGGAGAAAAGTTAAAAGAAAAATCTACGATTCCTTGCTCCAAAACACATAGTTACTGGCTTTCCTCATATATGTGTAACTTTAAGAATATTTCTAACTATTCCTGTAACCATAACGATATACTTAACAGCCTTTCAATACTACCTGTAGAACATGAAAAAAGGAGGAAATAAAATTTTTATCTAATCATAAATGATCTCGCTGACAAAAAACTAAAAAAATTTGTAAATATTTTTGTTCTGTAGATAAAATCTTTGTAATCTACCTACTTTTCAGTTTTTTTTATAAATGTAGATTAAATAATTACGAGATAAAAAGAACTTTTTATATTCCATGTTTTTAAATTTTCTGTTGTATCATATAAACTTGACAATTCTATGTACTTTTCAAAAATTTTTTTTGATGAATTATCCCATCAACTTGAAAGAAAATGAAGTTAATTGGAAGTTAACTTGTGTTTAATTTTTCGTTCCCGTCCCGGCCGATAGATGGCTGCACCATTCTACAAAACAAAATTAACTGAAAATGAATTTAATTCTGCTTAAAGATGGCTAAAAGTATTAAAAAAATGCATTGTCATCGTGTTCTGAGCTATTTTAAAAGTTTCAAATGTCTAGCTAGTCGGGAAGTTAGTTAAAAATCGATTGCAAGATTTGTACTGGACAAACACACACACAAACAAACAAGAGAGCGAGTTAATAAAAACATGGTAAAAAATAAGGAAAGTGACGACTTTCATATTTTTGTCTTTTATGCTTCACATTAATTTTTTTATCATTTAAGGGTGCTGTGTACTAACCCTATTGGATTCGCTCACCTCAGTGTTAACCTATGGAGAAAATGTGTCCAAGGACTGCCGACTTGATTGAAAGATTTTTTAATCTTTCGATTTGATCGCGAGTTTTTTTAATTGTACTCTGTAATAGAAAAAGAAATGTTACACTTTGGGGGGGGGGGCTTTTTTTTAATGCAAATAATATTTTTAAATTTAAATTATTCGGAGAAAAAAAATCTGGTCTAATGTGTTTTAAACGCTTCTAAATTCCTTTGGTGGACGAATTTATAAAATGAATTCTGTTGCAAGGAGCCAAAAAGTTCAGGCTATCTGAAAATACCATTTTTATTGGATTATCAGCATTTATGTAGCTGTAAATAGTAGACAAACTTTCTCTATAGGTTAACATTGAGGTGAGCGAATCCAATAGGGTGAGTACACAACAGCCTTAATGTATATTAGTATTTTGAAGGGCCAAGCCGAAAATTCTGCAGTTAGGCCCCGCAATGACTAAAGCTGGGCCCAATAATTGAGGAGAGGAGGGTATTATGGAATACCATTTACATTTTAAAAATAACTTTACTGGTTTTTGAATAAAAATCCCCAAAATCATCATGAGTACATACTATAACTAATTGTAATGAACTGTCACTTGTAAAAAAATTCTATTTATTTTGTTGTTATAGAAAAAATTATTTTTAAAAAAAGTTACAAATGGAGGTAAATATGAAACAGTCGGGTAATATGGAATAGGTGGTTTAAACCATTGAAAAACTAATTAGACTTCATAAAACATATTAAACCATATTTTTAAGATTATGTGCAAGTCATTTCTGATTCTAGTCTGTTTACAAAAGTCACAGATATAATTTTCTTTATCTGCTCTGGTACAGTCAATGTGAGCCCACATTAAACAGCTGAAGCATTGAATCCAAATATCCCCTCGTTGATGTTCGGAGAATTTTCCGTTACAGAAGATACATTCTTTGTTTTCAGGTTCTTTAGTTGATGGCATGAAGTTCATTACAGATGATACATCAGAATGGAAAGATTCATCGCTGCTAACACTGGAGTCATCCCTAGTAGGTCGGTCTAAGTTTAATTTCTTAACAGGGGGTCTTTGAATGTTTAGTTTCTTTGGTTGTTTTGAAGCTTCTGGTTCCTTCTTTATGTCCTCTTCTTTCAGTTCATCCTCTAACTCTTTTTTTTTTTTTATAAATGGGGAGTAGGTTATTATAGAAGATCCAGCTTTCATGCCTCTAAGGGGATCATGGAATACCTAGTATTCCATAATACCCGACACGCCATCATGAAAAATGAACCTTTAAACTGATGGACAAAACATTGTCAGCTAAAAAACGACCACAGTATAACAAACTACAATTCTTGTAGTGTACATTATGCTTAACATCAATGTTCAAGTCACATGTGTACTTGTAAGTTAAAATTTTTGAAAACTTACCTGCAAAAACTCTTGAAAATCTCAAAACACTTTGTTCTGTAGCGAGTGGTATGACAACAACAAGCGGTCAACTCTCAGTGCACTGCATCATGGGAGTCTTTCTTGAGTAGTTCATGGTATTCCCCCGTGATAGCAGCATCAAAGAGAGCCGAAACCTCGGTATTCCATATTCCCCGACTATTCCATAATACCCTCCTCTCCTCTACTCAGAAGTCGTTTCACGAAAACAGGATCTCCAGCCAAAAATGGATAGATTCATTCGGAACGATACCATTCAAGAGCCTCGTAGACTCATTCGTTGCGGAATGTTAAGTTTTATTTAACAGGACTACGAAAATTCTTCCATTAAAACTATATTTGGACCTACTTTCGGAAATGCAAAAAAAAAAAGGGATTCGGGCCTCGAATTCGCCGGAGTTTTAGAGAGGACGAGCCGATCTGACATGTATGGACCTTTATAATTAGTTATAAAAGCATTAAAGATGATATCAATGTAACATCGAAAGGAACTTATAATTTGAGATAATTTTGAACATAATGAGAGTTTTGAGATAATTTAAGTACTCCATTCAATCCATTCATGTTATCCCTTGTTCAAGAATCGAAAATAATTACAAAGTAGACATATCAAGATGATAAGCATTCTTTGTTAAACTGGCATAAAACAAGTCACCATCCATACGGGTATGTTTCGTGAAATTTTACCGCCTCTTTGGCTGGCTGAATTCTGCACCCGCTGATCGGGAGAGAAAATTGGTTTTCTTTGATGTCGACCAGATTGCCTATCACCACTAAAAATTACAGAAATTCTCTTTGAGAATAGTTTTGTCTCAGTGTATTTGTCAGCTATGTCATGATGAGAAGGAAGGTCCATGGCTGCTGGATACGGTGGAGTAGATATAGCCAGCTCTGCATTTGTCCGCCCCTACCAGGTTGTACTTTTTGCGATTTCGTTGCATCCTTTTTTTTTTTTTTTTTTTCACTGGTGAAGAGAAATGATTCATGAAATGAACTGGTGATTTGTCATCTTTCAAAATACTGGAACATTTTCCAAACCTTTTTTTCTCGTCTTAGAGCCATTATGTAAACAAAAGATATCTCTTTCTGCCGGGAAATGTCGGCCATGAAATTTGAAATGAACCTCATATTTTTTGCGTCAAACTTAATTATGGTAAACACTATGATACAAAATTAAATAATATCCCTAACTCTGAAACCCTTGACCCGGTTTTAACGATACTAGTTTTATTTCGTTTGTAACCTTATAAGGGGTTCCGCATGCTTATATAAATTAGGCAGTTTGACGCAACGTCACTTATGCCACCACGTGATAAACCGAAAATCAACCGAACCAAAGGCAAAAAATTGATGCCCTCCGTTTTTCTCGGGGAGCATTATTGTGCTTAATTAGCAATGACATAATTATTTAGGCATCCATTTCCATAAGAATTTGAGAAATCTATGTGTTTTGTAACAAACGTTCTGCCCTTCAGTTCTACAAGAGTTGAGACGAGCTCATTTACGACTACAAGAGCTGAGATACAATATGCCCTTTCCAACAGCTTTATATGTCACTATTATGTGTCGTTTTCACTGCATTGAATGACAGAAATCAACTCTCAAGAGTTTTGGTAATATTCAGATGGTACCCAGAGAATGACCACTCGTCCCCTAGCACTGACCCCCTTACCGTTCCGCGACCATCCCCAGTCCTGCAAAATGACGGTTGAAGGCGCCTTCACGAGCTGTGTAGCCGAACCTGGACGTTTAGTCAGCGAACCCACCGATCCACGCCATGTGATATAGGTCTGCAGAAGCGAATAATTTAACGATCCATTTATCAAAGTCGAGGAGTATCTGCTGTAGCATATCGTGCCTCAAAACATGCGAGGGTAGGAGGAAATCTATTTGCATCGGCGTGCACAATTGCTCACGATCAGGCAAAACGCACTTGAACGAATGGATGAGACTAGACAACAACAACAACAACAACAAAAATCAATCGTCTACGAATACCGCATCAAAAAGGCAAACAGGGCTGTCTACAAGGCTCTGGAGCAGTCAGATGTCACGGAAATTCCTTAATAAAAAGTGAAAGTCTTCTAGTTATCGCTTAATTTATTGTATCAGACAAAAAGTATAAACAGAAAAGACTGATAGCCAGCCTCCTACATTGATAGATTATACTATTAATTTTCCACCTAAAAATAAAAACGTATTTAAGAGCAGGAAGATCAGCAAATTTGGCTAGTTGCCCTATCATACTCCCCCCCTTTTTTGTGGGTTTTTTTTTTGGGGGGGGGGGTGAGTGGGGTTGTTTTGAAAATATACCAGCAAATGCTGATAAAAATTTATATGCTGATTGTGTGTGTGTGCGTGTGTGCAGAGATACCTGAAACAAGCACAATAAACTTACAAAAGTATCTAATAATTACCGCGTTTTTATTAACTCGCTTTCTTGTTTGTGTGTTCGTCCAGTACAAATCTTTCAATCGATTTTTAACTGACTTCCCGACTAGCTAGACATTTGAAACTTTTAGAATAGCTCAGCACACGATGACAATGCGTTCTTTTAATACTTTTAACCATCTTTAAGTAGAATTGAATTCATTTTCAGTTAATTTTGTTTTGTATGGAAAGTTAGCATTAATGTTTGTAAAAATCTCATATAAGTAATTCAATTAATAAATGTTTGAAAATTTCTTATAATTGCTCTCTTTATTACGCATTTGATATTTTCTTTCAAGTTGATGGGATAATTCATCAAAAAAATTTGTTTTAAGTATTTATTAATACATAGAATTGTCAAGTTTATATGATTCAACAGAAAATTTAAAAATGTGGTATATAAAAAGGTCTTTTTATCTTGTAATCTTATTTACTATACCCAGAGTTGAGAACACAAATCTTTGATCTATCGACTTAACGTTTTCGTGTAGGACAGATTTTCCCTAAAACTTATGGCGTGCCAATTACAGCCACGTAAATCATTGGACTTTGGTATCGAACGAGTGTAAGTATTTCTTAACATAGCAGTTTTATAGGCGAGTACGTAAAGTAAATGTTCGATGTCACAGTGCCTTTTGACGGACTCACTCTCTCACCTAAATACGCGAATGTCGGTCCGTCCTTTGTATGCTTTGTTCCAGTCTTCAGTCTTCAATAAATGCGTTTACCTGTCGAGGCACAAATTATTTCATTAAACAACTGACTCTGTTGTTACTTTTGAGGAAACTTTGAACTCGGGGATATCATTTATTCAACTCTCTCTCCTACTTTCTACAGCTTTACGTATGTGTTGGTGTTTAAGCATATCAGTAAATGATAAAAACTATGTACCGAGAAAGCAAACTGTCAGGTTTCATTGAAAATTATTCAAGGAAGAGAGAATTTGTTAGTATCAGCCATCACCATCTCGAAACCGACACGTTGTCGACATGAAGGGTAATGGATTAAAAGAACAGTAAATAAAAAGTGAGATTATTAACTTTTGACTCTGTAATTAAAAGATATTTTGAGGCTATATACTTTTTTTTTTCGTAAAGTTTAAAGTTTACGGGAAAAGGCGCCATTTTTATCCGTGCAATGCAGTCCATCTCA
The DNA here is from genome assembly GCA_907164885.2 of Dolomedes plantarius. NCBI lineage: Eukaryota > Metazoa > Arthropoda > Arachnida > Araneae > Dolomedidae > Dolomedes > Dolomedes plantarius. The sequence goes on along the minus strand of OU015498.1, from coordinate 99,763,483 downwards.
GTTTGTAATTAGAAAACAACCTTTAAAATAATTATCTGGTTTTTGACTCGGTGTTGTTCAATTTTTATCAAATAGTGCCTCCCTTACTTGGTTTTTCTTTTGTGGCACCCCTATTTCTTTATATACATGTATAATTCCTTGTTTTATGTCAGTATATATAAATCATAACTTTTGTATTAAGTTTAAATTGTAAACATTTTTAATAAAATGATTACAAAGGTATTAAATTATTCATAATTTTAGTTACATAATGCAATTCTTCGTACGCGCGCATCGGTCAAACATTTTGCACGAAATAGTTTAATCTAGCATTATTGACACTACCCTTTATTGTGGGAGGAGTTAGTGCGTTTTCAGGAGGTTTTGGGGAAATATGGGGGGACGGAAGCCAGGCTGAAAATTTCTTACAACAATAGGGACCGTGCGAAGAGTGACGTCACGCCTGGATAAAAACGAAATGGGTCCATTTCAACTACATTTAAGTTTAAAAGTAAAATGCATGCGTATTTTAGGTTGCACTCAAATACGAAGCTATGGGCGAATATTTAAAAAAAATGCATGTAAATTACTTTTCACTTAAAAATGAAACATGTGAGAGATTATTAATTCCAATTTGATAATAAAGGGCTTGGTAATTTAACTTGAATTTAAAAATGTGTGAAAGATGCATTTTCAGTTTTTTAAATTTGCATTTTCAAATGCAAGCCGTGGGTCAGTTCTAAATTATTTATGATAACAAAATACGTAAGAACGTGCATACTGCTGCAATAAAAACAGCTTTAATCGCTAGGTTTAACAAGAAATGTTTACGACCTATTATTACCAAGATATACCTGATTTTAAAGATACTAGGGGCTTCGCCCCTAGGCTCGCTACGCTCGCTCCTCTGTTATGGCTAATAGCGAGATATACAGGGGTGATTCTCGGGCAATGTAACAGCTTCCATCCACTTACTGTTGTCACCCTTAATGCGAAGGGTGTTTCATCACTGTTGAATTATCAGCTTTAAAATTCAATTAAAAATCGAAAATTTAAGATATAGACTTGAAATGAGGTTTTTATGAATAAGAAAGCTTTAGGCTTCCAGATGATGCAAATATTTTCTTTGTAAGATAAAAACTCGAAGAGCATCGATATTACATCCACATAGGGGACGCTATTTCTTGAAAAACTGTGTTTCATATTTTGATGAAAATATTAGTCTGTTTTAAAATATTTTTAAAAAAAATGAGGTCTAGTTTGAAAGAGAAATGTCTGTTGTCTTAGATTGTAAAAAGATCAAAATTCTACGATCATTTTTTGGCGAGTTATCGTAATCTGAAGATGAAAAAGTCAACATTTTTCCACAAAACATAAAATAATAAAAAAAAAACTTAATGTCCGACGAAGATGAGACATGTCTTACTTTGGTCCCCCCATTTTTCTGCATCCATTGGTATCGCTCTCGACCCCATACCCCCAGCGGTTTCGGAGGAGATAGCGTGACAAGCTTTTGACAGCGGCAGCGGGAGTTACTTTTTTTTAGAATAGAGAGATCCTATTTCATCCAGTGTTAACTAGTCATTTTGGTTTGGAAGGTACAGTGTCAAACAAATTTTGCGTGAAATAAACCAGAGCATGTAGTATTCAAACCTAAATAGCAGTTCTTTTTGACTTACTCTATGCATTTCTCGACTATTACAAATTACAAATGATTAAATCAGCTAATAAATTTACTCTAATACCTTTAATTAAAAAATAATTTTGTATGTTACTCAGATGTAGTTTTTTTCCCCAGTAGTTTGATCGCTGGCTGATAGCTCAATCTCAAGCTCAAATTGGTCTATTTTCATTTCTTAAGACATTAAATGACTATTTTTTGCTCAAACATGTGTATGTTTTTTTTTCTTCTCGAATTTCAAAACATCACATTCGTCTCAAATTGTTACTTTATAACAATACAAAGAACTGGAGACGGTGAATTTTCAAAATGCGTGCGTGCATAATTACTTGCAAAAATATACAAGTCAATAATGAAGAATATTCATGCGTTGCACTGTATTCCTGTTAATAAATCATATAACTGGACTATTTTATAGATTTTAAGTTGCATTTAAAAATTTTATAAGTTCCGTATCATCATATTCGTCTAAAACTGATACTTTACACTATATGAACAATATTATTAAATAAATATATTAGCAAATATTGCAATACAGATGCAATAAATTGGGAAAATTTTCATATACAGATCGATGACTTTTAGTATTTTAAAAAGAAAATAAGGAAAACTAAATGAAAAGTACATTTTTCTTGAAAAACTATGTAATGAATTTTTACAATAAATGCTAATTCTAGAACGTACCACAAAAAATTAAAAATCCCGTATTGCATGGTACATTCTAAATTAAGTAAATAGCATATTAATTTTAAATAATAAAATTTCAAATAAAGGAATATATTTCCAAGCCCCATAACGAGCACGTATCTCTGAATACACTACCAGTAGCATAACTACCCTTCCAAGAGAATGTATCGGAAAATTAAATTGTAAAAACTCGAAGCTCACTTCCTCCTTCAATGAATTCGAACACCTGACTTAAACTGATTCGTTTAGTTACACTGTTCTACAGTGAAACTGAATCGGACGGCCTATCAGTTCAGACCGGCCGGGCGTGAAAACATGGATGCAGGAAGAATAAATTAGCCATCGAAGGCGCTAATTATATCTCACAGTAGCGGAAAAAAGCAGGAAACCTGAGTTGGGACGTCTCGTTTCACGGACACCTTGCTCATTACGCCTCTTTGCATGCGCATCTTGTAGCTAAAAGCTTCTATTATTTCGAGTGGTGGGGTCTGAAACGAACACGAAAGGGGGAAAAAAACTGGGCTCAAAAGGGTAACAGGAGTCTTCCTTCCGGGATATTTGTGATGATTATTTGTCAGAGAAAATCTTTATTTTTCTTTTATGTTATAATTGAAGAGGGTTTCGTCCAGGTTTCATTCCAAAACCCTACTCAAGTATTCTTACCCAGTTACGAACGCGTGGATTATTTGTTTACTAATTAAATCGTCTGATAATGATAAGCTCGCTCAAGAAATAGCTTCCTCCTGCACTTTTTGATCTCATTAAGACAATCTCTACATTCTCGATCACATACTATATATATATATATATATATATATATATATAGGTACTTATGTGATGGTTATAACCATCACATAAGTAAATGGAACAAAATCTCCCGAGTTTATAAAGCATTTTTTTTCGTACTTTATAAGTCACAATATTTCTTAGAATGCTAAACTGTAATACTGCTGTGTTTCTTGAGTGTTTGATATTATCTACACATTTAAGTTGCTTGGCCGATTCTTTGGGCAGTCCTTGAGAGAAAACTACTCCATCAATTTACTCCTTTTTAGTCTTAAATGAAACATTTTAATCTATAGATGTGTCAAATTGGGTTTTTGTAACCGCAGTTTCTATTAATTAACGGTAATTTACAATTAACAATGGCTTTCTGCGCATGCTCAGTGACATGTTTAAATCTGACTTTAGATACTGACTAAGCACGAGGCTGCACAAACACGTTAATTTGTTTATTCCAAGGAATCTCTCTAGCTCTCTCTCTCTGCCATTTTTAATTGTGTTTGTGAGATATAGAATTAAACCTGGCGTAAATTGTTTATTTCGCGCTGTTGAGTAAACATTTCTTTTTATTGGGTTCAATAAAAATTTTATAAAGTGTATTTCTCTATTCTTAATATTATGATTTTCAAAATTTGGAAATTTATTGAGTATAATCCGTATATTAGTACATTTATTTACTATCCAGCCGTCATGTTTTAATGGGTACCAACTACTGGTATACAATAAAGATAAAAATATAATTTTCTGATCTTTATATAGCGTATATGAGTATTGAAAGTAAACCATCTGAGTTGACCCCTCGTCTTGCAATATCCTGAATAAAGAAAAGGACAAATTAGAAGTAAAGAAGAAGGGGAAAAAAATCTGTGCTACTATCTGATACCCATCTAACTCCGAAGGTTTTAGATGAACGCGAATAATTTACGATTCAGAAAATATTTGCAGATGTTAGTCTCCAGTTTGCCTCTCAAAGCCGTAAAGTTTGTTTATCTGTATTAGGAGATGCGTGAAAATGGAAATAGTTGTACAGGCATGATTGAAATCGCGCTCAAACTAGTCACGTCGCACGATTGCATTCATAGTCCGTATTTCGGATAGATAACGTGGGAAAGCACTAATAAAATGATGCATTAGAACATTTATCGTGAGAACATTTTTTACAGCACTTTAACTGTTTCACTTTTAATCTGTTTTTTTTTTTATTATTTATTTATTTTCTAGACACAGAATGAAGGGATTAGATTGGACAATCGATTTCAAGTTACGCTATGTGGGTAAGGTTTAAAGATAACTTAACAAGAATTTTTTTTTTAACAAATGTTTCATATTCGCTAATCTGAAATGAACCTATCCAACAGAAATTATATATTTTGTCACAGAATAACTCTTTTAAAGATCCTATCTCTTGTAACCTAATTAACACCTGAACTTCAAAAAAAAAAAAAATAAATAAATAAATAAATAAATAAAAAATATATAAGAATTTTGATTTTCCCTCATTTCACTTTTATTTTCGAAACATTCAATAATTAGGTGAAAGGAGAAAAATTATCTTACAATAAATGTTTACGACTTCACGACCCTAATATACCATTCCTCAGCATTTATTCATACACAAACACAACAATTTTAATTCATCTACAAATATGCAATCATAGTTTGGTATGGAATATCACAGAATGGCAGTTGTAAAAAAGCAAAATAGAGCAGACATTTTAAATTAATCTCATTTAAAAAAAAAATAATGCAAGAATATTATCCATAGCAAATAACGAATAATTCAGGAATATTTAGATTAAAATAAAGGTTAAAAATGTCTCTACAATTTCGCAAAGAAGCAAGAAAGTCCCTGAAAGTTTCAGGTTTTTCCGACTTTCAAAGTCCATTTCATTTTTCAAGACAATACCCGGTTTTCTAGATGGTAACGAACTCTGTAGAATGTACCTCTTTCAGTCATGATGCATGTTAAAATACTTTTATATACGAATTAAAATTGTCTGGGAGGTGTACTACATCCTTCAGTCTCATGTCAAACGAAAGAATCTAAATGGATTTAAATACGTATATGAATTATTCAAGAAGGCAGATAGAATGAAGCGGAACATTAGATTTGCTCTTTCGTATGATTCAAAGTTCTTGAACTCATTTTTAACCTATCATTTTACTATTTCATACATAAAAAAATTTTAAATTTAGTTTTTAAAATTTTACTTAACTATCTTCCTTATAGTACCAATTCGCATTTGAATTATCCAGCAATTATATATTTGATATACATGGTAGGGGGACAACTCTCTTATCTCAGTTAAAAGGAAAATCTTATATAAAACCTAAATTATGCGTGTTATTTTTATATTATGAGAGGTAATCTTTAAAACACAAACGAAAACGCTGCAAAGTTTTCTGATAATCTTAATTAAACAGCGTTTCCCAATCTCTGATCCGAAATCCGCTTAAAATGTAAAGCCTTGTGTGATGAGATGCTAAATACCGTATTTTTCGGACCATAAGACGCACCTTAAATTGATGGGAGGATTTTTAGAAAAGAATATTTTGTAATTTGCTAGGTATATAAAGATATTGTCAATTTCTTACTTAATAAAGATAGAAAATATAAATAATATATATAATTAATATATATATAATATAAATCAGTGGTGCTTAAACTGTGGGTCGCGACCCACAAAGGTGTCTCTAAAAAATTGAAGGGGGTCGCGGATAGTTTGGAGTAAATTTATATACTATTTAATTATTTAATTAAAAAATGCTTTAAAATTTCTATAATTACATTTTTAAATTTTTTATAAATTTGTATGTTAAAAATATGTGTAATGATATTGTTAAATTAGGTGTCAAAAAATCTTGCAATAAAAACTTTATCAGTAAATAGCTTCTATTTTCATCTGCCTATCTGTGTGAGACTGGGTTTTAATACATGGATTTATAAAAAAGTTTGTCAAAATTTGCTTATTTCTTTTAACGTAGGATTACATTCCTCCTTAACGGTCCTCCGGAAAGCAAAATTTCAGACGCTAAAACCATCCGTCGTCGCGAGCTGTAATTTTGGCAGCGCGTCAAACCCAGTCTGTATCGCTTGGGCAAGCAGTAAACAGTTAAACAGAAAAGTACCAAAATGCGTCAAAATTTTGACATATATATATATATATATATATATATATATATATATATATCTATACTAATATATAAAGAGAGAGGGGATTTTGTACGTGGAGGGTAATCTCCAGAACCACTGCACCAATTTGAAAAATTCTTTCACTGTTTGAAAGGTACATTATTCCAGATGGACATAGGCTATATATTATATATATCTAATAAGTAGAAATAAAGTTAGGGGCTTAATCCTAACAATCTACATTGTTACCGCTACTGTCCTCTACCGCTTTTTGTGGCGAAGTCTTGAACGATCCTTAGCGTGGTGCTATCTATACTAATATATAAAGAGAGAGGGGATTTTGTACGTGGAGGGTAATCTTCAGAACCACTGTACCTATTTGAAAAATTCTTTCACTGTTTGAAAGGTACATTATTCCAGATGGACATAGGCTATATATTATGTATATCTAATAAGTAGAAATAAAGTTAGGGGCTTAATCCTAACAATCTCCATTGTTACCGCTACTGTCCTCTACCGCTTTTTGTGGCGAAGTCTTCAACGATCCTTAGCGTGGTGCTATCTATACTAATATATAAAGAGAGAGGGGATTTTGTACGTGGAGGGTAATCTTCAGAACCACTGTACCTATTTGAAAAATTCTTTCACTGTTTGAAAGGTACATTATTCCAGATGGACATAGGCTATATATTATATATATCTAATAAGTAGAAATAAAGTTAGGGGCTTAATCCTAACAATCTACATTGTTACCGCTACTGTCCTCTACCGCTTTGTGTGACGAAGTCTTCAACGATCCTTAGCGTGGTGCTATCTATACTAATATATAAAGAGAGAGGGGATTTTGTACGTGGAGGGTAATCTTCAGAACCACTGTACCTATTTGAAAAATTCTTTCACTGTTTGAAAGGTACATTATTCCAGATGGACATAGGCTATATATTATATATATCTAATAAGTAGAAATAAAGTTAGGGGCTTAATCCTAACAATCTACATTGTTACCGCTACTGTCCTCTACCGCTTTTTGTGGCGAAGTCTTCAACGATCCTTAGCGTGGTGCTATCTATACTAATATATAAAGAGAGAGGGGATTTTGTACGTGGAGGGTAATCTTCAGAACCACTGTACCTATTTGAAAAATTCTTTCACTGTTTGAAAGGTACATTATTCCAGATGGACATAGGCTATATATTATATATATCTAATAAGTAGAAATAAAGTTAGGGGCTTAATTCTAACAATCTACATTGTTACCGCTACTGTCCTCTACCGCTTTTTGTGGCGAAGTCTTCAACGATCCTTAGCGTGGTGCTATCTATACTAATATATAAAGAGAGAGGGGATTTTGTACGTGGAGGGTAATCTTCAGAACCACTGTACCTATTTGAAAAATTCTTTCACTGTTTGAAAGGTACATTATTCCAGATGGACATAGGCTATATATTATGTATATCTAATAAGTAGAAATAAAGTTAGGGGCTTAATCCTAACAATCTCCATTGTTACCGCTACTGTCCTCTACCGCTTTTTGTGGCGAAGTCTTCAACGATCCTTAGCGTGGTGCTATCTATACTAATATATAAAGAGAGAGGGGATTTTGTACGTGGAGGGTAATCTTCAGAACCACTGTACCTATTTGAAAAATTCTTTCACTGTTTGAAAGGTACATTATTCCAGATGGACATAGGCTATATATTATATATATCTAATAAGTAGAAATAAAGTTAGGGGCTTAATCCTAACAATCTACATTGTTACCGCTACTGTCCTCTACCGCTTTTTGTGGCGAAGTCTTCAACGATCCTTAGCGTGGTGCTATCTATACTAATATATAAAGAGAGAGGGGATTTTGTACGTGGAGGGTAATCTTCAGAACCACTGTACCTATTTGAAAAATTCTTTCACTGTTTGAAAGGTACATTATTCCAGATGGACATAGGCTATATATTATGTATATCTAATAAGTAGAAATAAAGTTAGGGGCTTAATCCTAACAATCTCCATTGTTACCGCTACTGTCCTCTACCGCTTTTTGTGGCGAAGTCTTCAACGATCCTTAGCGTGGTGCTATCTATACTAATATATAAAGAGAGAGGGGATTTTGTACGTGGAGGGTAATCTTCAGAACCACTGTACCTATTTGAAAAATTCTTTCACTGTTTGAAAGGTACATTATTCCAGATGGACATAGGCTATATATTATATATATCTAATAAGTGGAAATAAAGTTAGGGGCTTAATCCTAACAATCTACATTGTTACCGCTACTGTCCTCTACCGCTTTTTGTGGCGAAGTCTTCAACGATCCTTAGCGTGGTGCTATCTATACTAATATATAAAGAGAGAGGGGATTTTGTACGTGGAGGGTAATCTTCAGAACCACTGTACCTATTTGAAAAATTCTTTCACCGTTTGAAAGGTACATTATTCCAGATGGACATAGGCTATATATTATATATATCTAATAAGTAGAAATAAAGTTAGGGGCTTAATCCTAACAATCTCCATTGTTACCGCTACTGTCCTCTACCGCTTTTTGTAGCGAAGTCTTCAACGATCCTTAGCGTGGTGCTATCTATACTAATATATAAAGAGAGAGGGGATTTTGTACGTGGAGGGTAATCTTCAGACCCACTGTACCTATTTGAAAAATTCTTTCACCGTTTGAAAGGTACATTATTCCAGATGGACATAGGCTATATATTATGTATATCTAATAAGTAGAAATAAAGTTGGGGCTTAATCCTAACAATCTCCATTGTTACCGCTACTGTCCTCTACCGCTTTTTGTGGCGAAGTCTTCAACGATCCTTAGCGTGGTGCTATCTATACTAATATATAAAGAGAGAGGGGATTTTGTACGTGGAGGGTAATCTTCAGAACCACTGTACCTATTTGAAAAATTCTTTCACTGTTTGAAAGGTACATTATTCCAGATGGACATAGGCTATATATTATATATATCTAATAAGTAGAAATAAAGTTAGGGGCTTAATCCTAACAATCTACATTGTTACCGCTACTGTCCTCTACCGCTTTTTGTGGCGAAGTCGTCAACGATCCTTAGCGTGGTGCTATCTATACTAATATATAAAGAGAGAGGGGATTTTGTACGTGGAGGGTAATCTTCAGAACCACTGTACCTATTTGAAAAATTCTTTCACTGTTTGAAAGGTACATTATTCCAGATGGACATAGGCTATATATTATGTATATCTAATAAGTAGAAATAAAGTTAGGAGCTTAATCCTAACAATCTCCATTGTTTCCGCTTTTTGTGGCGAAGTCGCTTCTATCGCTTTTTGTTCCGAAGATTTCAACGATCCTTATCGTGGTGCTATCGCGGTGGGCTTCTGTTTTGACGCTAGCGGTTCGAACCTAGCCGTTCTCCGGCACGCCTTTTACTTTAAAAAAAATTTATTTTAATTATTAACTAACATAAAATTTATTTAATGTATCATTTAGGTTATTATTAAGGTAAAAAAATATTTACAATTTATTGGCTATCAACTGGAAATTTATTGGTATAATATTTTGTTCAACCCGGACAAAGTCGGGACGGGCCGCTAGTATATATATATATATATATATATACAGTCGAACCTCCATATATCGAACTTCCCTGTATCGAAATTTTCTATATATGGAACTCTTAGCGAATCTCCATGTTCATTACATAGAAAAATTGTTTCTTTATATCGAAAAAATCTCTATATATCGAAATTTTTTTCAAGACAAATTGGGAGATTTTATTCCACTTTAGAATAAAATCCCCCAATTTTTGCCATTTGAAACAATACGTCGTGGACTACAATTCGCGGAAAATGTCCCTGATGAAGCTTTTAGTGGACTGAATAAATACGAACATTTCTTTGAACTTTCCGCAAAAATTGGCTGTTCAGCAAGATATTCGTAGTTTTTTTTAAAGAATGTAACTGTGATCATTGTAACCACTGTCTGCATTATTTTTTTTTTTTTAAGATATGTAGTACTCAATAAATCTTTCATATTAATTCATTTTTTAGTTATTAACTTTCATTTAATGGGAATCGCATACAAATTAGAAATGGAGTTTCGTATACGAAAATTAGCTTTAATTTTTTTTAAGGAGAATTATGATAAAACTAAGCTCAATTCTATATATCGAAATTTCTATATATCGAATTTTTTTCCTGCAATTTGCTACTTCGATATATGGAGGTTCGACTGTATATATATATATATATATATATATATATATATATATATATATATATATATACAGATACATATTATATATATATATATATATATATATATATATATATATATATATAACATATACATACATATATACATACAAAAGAGGTAAGCAACGATGAGTAATCCTACGTTAATAACCAGCGGTAGTTTCGTTAGAAGAGACTACCTGATTTTTTTTATATTATTATCAACATTTTCCTAATTTTTTAAATTTTGCTTCAACCTAAAATTTTTATTGGGGTCGTGGGGTTTTTTTTATTTTGAGAAAGCGAGTCGCGGGCGAAAAAAGTTTGCGCACAACTGATATATATAATAAATATATGTAATAAATAAATAAATAAATAAATAAATATATATATATATATATATATATATATATATATATATATATATATATATATATATATATATATATATATATATATAATAAAATATTCATTTTATTTTAATGTTACCGTCGGACCATAAGACGCACCCCAATTTTAAGTCGATTTTTTAATGTAAAAAAGTGCAACTTATGATCCGAAAAAAAACGGTATATGTTGGCGCAGGAAAACTGTAGCATATGTGTTAAAAGAAAATATATAATGCGTACAAACTAGGAGTCAAAATTAAAAATATGAAACAGAAAAGGACACGATGACAAAAGATATAAACTAGTGTGCAACCTATATAATAAAATTATTTTCAAAGTGTCCTTGATGCTGATGAGTCAGCCTTTGAGGGACCGAAATCATGCCATAGCAAAGAACGTTATTTTGACGTTTAATTTTCATTACCCGTTAAATTTCTTATATCGAGAGATCCGCGGTTTCCTATTGGACATCCGACCTTTCTAACCCCAGACCCGAAGATCCAGAAACCTTGACTAACGACCAAAAGCGCTCAAAATCTTCGCGATATCGTCTGCTGGACAATGCTTCGGAACAAGAAAAAGGAATGTCTAATCCAAGCCTTAAGCAGGATTTTAGCTAATCAAGCCTTGAAGAGAAAAAGAAAAAGAAAGAGAGAAACGGTTCTCTGCATTAACGACGCCAAGATAAAGTAACGATGAGGAGGGACGAAGGATTTGTAATCCTCCTCCCCAAAACAGAGATGAAGAAAAAAATCCGAGGATGTCTGCTTCAGTGAACTCTGGTGTAGCAAAGCGCGGCTAATGCTCCTGGTCGCAACTTGTAGGAAGAGCAGTATCAGTCGTTGAAGCGAAGTGCATCTCATTTTTTTTCCCTTACTGCAAAAGGGATATTGTCAGCGGATACGGTGTTTGTCGAGGAAAATTATCTCGTCTAGTTGATTTTTTAAATATGTAAATTTCCGTAAAACTCACGGACAGAGTTTGCAACAGGGGTAAATGTTAGATTGCTTATCGATCTTAGTTACTGTTTGGTTTACGGATGGACTAATAAGCTTCAAGAGCCGGTACTGTTGCGATACTTCATGTATTGCCACGTCACTTTTCTTTTCGCACTTCAGAAGATTCCGAAAGCTATGCATGGCAATCAGTTAGAGACAATAGACTTTTTTTCACACCATGTTAAAAAAAAAAAAAGTGTCGCACGATGGTCGAATGGGTAGGGCGATGGCATTTGGTAGCAGAGTCTGTGAAGCTCGAGTTCCATTTACATGTCACAATGTTTGTAGCCGTGCAGCCCACATAGTATACTGGTTAGCTTACTGAGCTGCCACGCAGTGGGCTTGGGTTCAAATCCCGATTAAGGCTTGATCGTATCCGTGTCGCCTTCCTTATAGGGAGCAATGCTGGCTCACCTATATGGTGCTCCCATAGTTGCTAGCAAAACTTCGGCATCTTCATGGGACAATGTCAAGAAGTACCTATCATCAGAGACAAGTATCTGCCGCATTGAGGGATTTAAGGGGACAGTGGACCTTCAAACTTAACTTTTTTAGTTTTGAATGGATTTGTTTGAAATTTGGATATGTGATTAGAACCATATATATGTAAAAGTGGTTAAAATTTAAAGATGAAATATTAATAATTTATGAATTATGAATTATTAATTATATAAAAAATTGGCCTAATTAAAAATGTTCCATGCGCATTTCTTTAGCATATAATATGGTAATTTTTATTTACAGGATACGTTATAGAACTAACAATGAAACTTACTGCTTATTTTAAGCATTCATTAAAAATATAAAGAGAAAAAAATAATAGTGAAAACACCCTTTTTATTACGCAAAATACCTGTAAATCATCTTTTCAAGTACAAAATTTAGAAATTCTGAGCTACGAAGCATAATTTTTTCAATATGATTTATTTGATATACAGTTAAGTATATAAAACTTAAATTTCAAAGCAATACGATAATTAGAAATGCGCCTGGGGCAGTTTAAATAATCGTATGACATGAAATTTTTTATTTTGAGAAAAACACATTTAAAGTTATTGCTATTACTAACAACATAATATCTAAATTAATTACAAATGCCTATAACTAGAAAAGTAATCACAGAAATTAAAAATTCTTTTTGCAACCTATTCCTGCTCGTCCGTAGTTTCACAATCCAATAAAATAAAAAAATCGAATTTTTGGACAAATTTCACAATTTTGAAAGTCCACTGTCCCTTTAAAAAAAATGTTTGTAGTCATTCGGAATCGGCTTTAAACTGTAATTAGACAGCCTTAGTGTAGCAAAAAGATGGCCGTAGTACTCTAAACCAACCAGATTCAGTAGCTACGAAGCGTAAACTTTCCTCTACTCTTCCGTACTTTCGTTATCAGAAAGAATCATTTTCGAAATTTAGAATTCAGCTGATATGTTTCTGAAAAACTTTGTTGCATGTTTTATTTTTATTTGAAACATCAAAGTTTCGGAGGGAAAACAAAACTACTTCGAACAATTTTTGAATATGGGGCTTGTGGCGGCCCAGTGGTACAGCGTGCTGGTTTTCGGAGCTGAGGGTGCTCGGATCGAATCCTGGCGTCGCGCCACGAAAAATGCCTCCGTTCGTGTCGTCCCTTCATAGGGGGTAATGCTGTCCGCCTATATGGTACCCCCACGATAAAATGGGCAGTAAAATTGCGGCGTCGTATAGGCGAATGTTTGACGACAAGTGCCTCCGCATTGGGGGAAAAAAAATTTAAAATTTTGAATATTGGAATCAAACTAATTTTGTAAAAAAAACAAGAACTCTTTTATATAATCTAGTTTTATTTAAAAATCGAAATTTTCGAGAGCAAAAAAATAAAATGTGTTCCAGTCTGGAAGCCATTTAAAAAGTTTTTTAAAATAACTGTCAAAACATTTAATGGGCTAACCGAATACTCTAAACTCTACTGTAAACTGTGGCAGGAAAGAAGGATTCCTGCACATCCTGCACAGCAATGTTTTAAGAGTACCCTGCCATATACAAGGGAAGACGTAATCAATAAAGTTTCAAATGGATATGCGGCATAATGACGATACAAGTAAAAAAAGGAAACTCGAAAACTTCACAAACCGAAATGTAACAATATTTTTAAGTATCCGCGTCCCTAACTCATAGCTTATGCAGTCTCTTAACCTCTCTTTTTCTCAGTGAAGAAAACTTAGTCCAACCACGATAATGACAAGCTACTCATAAACATGCCATAAAAAAGAACGAAAGAAACAGGTAACATGTTTTGAGCCCGAACTGCTCAATTTCTTTGCATTTCTATGGAGGGAAAATTCTAATATGACACTCATATGTAATTAAAAAATTAATATTCATATAAAGGAGACATTTGAAGCATTCCTAACTGTATTCTTCAAAAATACGCTACCACTATTATTTTCAATGTCTCGTAGGTGAATATGAAATCTCAATGAGAATCAGTTGCCATTTCCCTCCAGTAATAAATATAATACTATACAGCAAAAGACTCATTTACGTAATTTTCTCAAAACTTGCAACAGATACAGGGTTAACAAGAAAATGCGTGAGTGAGATGTAAGTGAATTATATTATTATACAAATTATACGACACTATTACTTTGGCATGTGAAATTATTTCTTTCAATACAGACAACAATTTCTGAAAAAAAATCATCGAGTCATTTAGTTTTATTATAATCATCGCAATTTTTGAAGGGAGAAAAAAGTTATCTATATGAAATCTCTAAATTTAAAAAAAAAAATGTTTGGCCAAACATTTTAATGGTCTGATCAAAAGTCGTTTAATAAACTTTTAAAATTATATCTAGAGAAGATAATATTTTATCCACTTAATCACTACATTACTATACACGTACATCATGTTACTATCGAATATAGTTTAATTAATAAGACGACACAACTGACTGGGACTGCCTTGGCTTATACCAGGCTGTCGTGCTGATGAAGAGGAATAAGACGACACTCGATAAAGGTGGCAAAATGACGTAAAAATAATGAAAATTAAAATACAGGTATTCCTCATAGTATAATAAAGTAATTTTCACGAATTGTAATTTTTTCACTGGGAACACAGATAATTGTAGAGTTTGAAGATGAAACATAAGATTCGCTATTAAGACTTTTGAAGAAAGATGTAAAGTCTAATATGAGTCCCTCGTGGAGCAAAAAATGATCGTAGCGCTCCAAACCAAACGAAACCAAGTAATATCAATCCGGGAAAAATGAAATATTTTACAGATGACTCTAGACCAGGGTACTCAAACTGCGGCCCACCAAGCTTTTATAAACGGCCCGAAACACTCACACTCATTATAAGGCAGGTAAATATATGGTGTTGTTAAATTAAATTTCTATGTAATTCATACGATATTAACGATGCGATATTTGGCTAGGCGACCAAAAAAGTCGCCAATACAAAATATCGCCAATGGGGTCCTATATCGAAGCTGTTCCAAATTTACAAACATAATTTCGGAAATTTGGGCCTGAAAAATTCAAAACTCTATAAAAATGTGATACCTGCTGCTCACGTTGTTCGCATCAACGTATATTTGTGAATCATCCTATTCAAAAATGAAATATGCGAAGAACGTATTTAGAAATCGTTTCACTGATTCTTACCTTGATGACGTATCAAGAGTAGCATGTGTCAACTATTAAGCTGATTTGCTTAAAATAGCCTAAAGTTTGTCTCAACATTGAAAATCACACTCATTTTTAAATAAACGCTTGATTACATTCAGGTTTTGATTTTTATTTATTACATTATTGTAGTATGAGGTATAGTGTACTATGTTGCGGCCCGCGTAACGAAGAAAACATACGCATGTGGCCCGCGAGAAAACAAGGTTGAGTACGGCTGCTCTAGACATCTTTATTCACGCTTTCGAAATGTCTGTATGTTTGAGAAGAAAATTGCCCATCGGCGTGACGTCATTTAAGAATCTATGGAAAGTCAAGGTGGTCTGTTGCGAGTTTCCGACAGAGTTGTTTTATTACTTATGAATAATGTGCATTTATTTCATGCTCATTAACTTAATTTTAGTTTGAGGAAGTAACTATGAATTAGATTTTGGAGGCAGAGCAGGAATTATTAGTTGCCTGCGCAAGAATTTAATACTAGGACAAGGTGAAATGGTCTTCTTGACTTGGTAATGGTGCTGTACGCTGTTGTTGTCGACATGCTCCGTGAATCTAAAAATTCTACTTTTCCTGTCTAAACACTTCCTAATTTGAAGCCTACAATATTAAGAAATCAGGAGGAAATAATTAATGGAACAAAATATGATAACGATGATAATTTTATACGGCGTTGTTTAAAATTTTATTTTCATATTCACGATTATGGAAATAATGTATGTTAACTGATGTATTTTAAAACACATTTCTACCGCGGGGTATAAAAGGAGTGAAATTGAAGGCCTTGCAGTTATGAGATAAATTTTAGATCATAACAATTTTGAAATGGAAGTGGCATCACCAGAAACTAGAAATATAAAACAATAATGATAGTTTGGATAATTATGATAGAATTAATATTATCAAAACTAATTTCTTCACTAATTTTCGGCATCTCTTTACGCATTAATCTCTTGAAAATTCGTTAAAGATCACACTATTGTCACAGAGGCTAATGAAATGGAAAAATATTTATACGAAGGCTTCAAATAATTGTGCTTTTTGACTTTTGAGAGATCTTAGGTAGTAAATGTGCTTGCAGTGATTCAGTATATTATCCGAGGGATGTCTTTATCTATATAAGAGGGTTTAAGGGGGGAAATATACAGAAGACAGAGGTGTAGAAAAAAGAAATCCACAAGGGCTCGCACTTTCGTTGTAAAACAAACCCCGAACACTGTTTTGATTTTCGCTTATTTTTGTAATAGTGAAAATCCTCTGCAAAATAACACTTTCACTTCGTGGAAACTGGCAGTCGGTCAACCGAACATGCAGGTATTTTTTTAAAAGCAAATCGGTGTAAACAACTCTTTCGGAAAGCGGAGGACATCTGTACCTTAACCGGTAGATACTGATCACATAAACTGTTGACAAAGCATGGTTATCTACCAGCAATTTATAATTTCCTAATAGCTCGTTTATTCATCTCAAAATAATCTCGTAATGTCAGATATCTCGATTTCATCGAATCTCTTGACAAGAACACGGTTTTGCTGATAGATCGCGATTCCATATAAATAAGCATGACTTGCTTTCGCTGATCGCATCAACCTCTGCCAAGAAGGGGAAACGAAACAGATACAAACAAGAAGAAAAAAAAAGACTTACAGCTGAATGAATCCATGCTCATCAAATCTCATGTAAGTAAACCTCCTCAATCCTTTCAGTTCTTTGATGACTTTTCTTAAGAAATTATTACTATTTTGTCAGTGTATGCTTTCGCTGTAGAAAATGATAGCTTTCGTAGCAGGATTAGATCTTTCACAGGAGGATCAGAGCAAGGAACGTACTCATCATATTTCTTTTTGAAAATTTTGGTTTTTCTCAGACTCGAAATTATTTCTTATAGTTTTTTAAAGTTTTTTTTTTGTTGAAGTCAGGTTTCAGGATAATTTTCAATAAACTTTTATAATTTTTTTATAAGGAAAAAACATGGAAAGAACCATTGTTTCTGGAAAAAAATAACTCGTGATGTCAACCACCTCACGTTTTATTTTATCTTCTCGTAGTTTTACAGTAACTACCGATTTACGTTATTGTTGATAAACACCCTTTTTTTCGTCGCGAGTGACGTCATATGCATCACACGAATAATTAAAGGCACGTTAAGAAACAAAATAGGGATAAGTTTTTGGAATCTTAATGAGCATTTAGAACCTGAAAGTAATAGGTAAATTCGAGGCGTAAAAGTTTCATCTTTATCGCTGTTACAGTAGTTGGAAGTGTATTATATCGTGCGTAGTCGTAGAGTAAATTTGGTTTGGTTTGGAGCGCTACGGTCAATTTTTTTGCTACACGAGGGCTAATTAGACCGGGATCTACTGCTTAAAGCCGATTCCGAACGGCTACAAACAATTGTAGGGTAAAGCGTCCAGTGATTTAAAAGGATGTTTTAACGCAGGATTACGTTCCTTCATAACGGTCCTGCGGAAAGGAAAAATGCAGACGCTAAAACCGTCCGTCCATCCGTTCTCGCGAGTTATAATTTTGGCAGCGCGCCAAACCCAGTCTATCGCTTGGACAAGTTAAACAAAAGTACCAAGATGCGTCAAAATTTTGACATATATGTATATATATACATACGTACATATATACAGATACATATATACATACAAAAGAGGTAAGCAACGATAAGTAAACCTACGTTAATAACCCGCGGTAGTTTCGTTAGAAGAGAATACCTGAATTTTTTTTGCTTGCTTTACTTTAAGCCTTTGAATTGCATTACGTCATAAATGAACTTCGGTGTTTCAACGACTGTAAATCTTTGATAACTCGGTGATCGGTCTACGTGTTAGCAAGAACGTGTGGCCCGATTTTGAAGAAATGCATTTTATTTAGTTAAATATTTTAAATAAGATTTAACATATTTTCGTCATTAAGTTTAAATAAAAGGTAGCTTATTTATTTCGAACAGACGAATAGCGTTTTTTCCCCAGACACTACCTTCCTTTCCATACAGTGGTCCCTGGTTATGGTAAATTATTTACTTAAATAACTTCTCTGAATTTTCCCATAACTATCTGAAAACCCCTTACTCCCTAGAGCGCAATGAATCTGTTCTATAGAGATAATCTTATTTTAAAGAGGAATATTCTTTTCTAACGTTAAAACTCTTTCAGTTTTATAGTCAGGATTCTAAGCTTTTAATTGTAGCTGAAGAACAAATTGTTTGAGTATTTTGAAAAATGGCAAGTCAGTCAAAAATGCAATTACCATAAACATACTTTGCTGAACACCAAATATAATGTGGAATAATTAATTCTGAATCTAGAGTTATAAATAATTACAAGATAAAAAGAACTTTTTATATACCATGTTTTAAAATTTTCTGTTGAATCATATAAACTTGACAATTCTATGTATTAATAAATACTTTAAAGTATTCATTAAAAATAAAAATTGTAAAAATTTTTTTGATGAATTATCCCATCAACTTGAAAGAAAATTAAGTTACTTGGAAGTTAACTTGCGTTTAGCTTTTCGTTCCCGTCCCGGCCGATAGATGGCTGCACCACTCTACAAAACAAAATTAACTGAAAATGAATTCAATACTGCTTAAATATGGCTAAAAGTATTAAAATAATGCATTGCCATCTTGTTCTGAGCTATTCCAAAAGTTTCAAATGTCTAGCTAGTCGGCAAGTTAGTTAAAAATCGATTGCAAGATTTGTACTGGACAAACACACACACACAAACAAGAAAGCAAGTTAATAAAACATGGCAATTAAGCTGTAATATTTAAATTATTGATTTGTAAATACACATCCATTTAGATGCAGTTTTGAAATTAGTGAATACTTCATACCTTATGAATATAAAGAACAATACAAAGGTAGAACTTTTTCAGCACTAGTTATACGCAAGGTGAAGGTATCATCGCAATGACACTGTGATGCCATTACAAAATAAACATAATACAATTAGAATCATTTGAACGTTAGGCACTTAAAATTGATTTTAATTTTCAATAAGTTTAAAACTGCCACCGTTTGTCTACTTTTATAAAATCTTGAGGAAAATATTATTATCGTCTGAAAAAGCAGAAAAAAATTTCGGATTTTTTCAAATTTTTAATTAATAACTTAATTAAAGCAAAAATTGTTTTCAGTAACAGTTTGAAGCGAAGCAAAGATGATGCAGTTCTACAACGTAACCTAAAGGGCCAATCACAATCCAGAATCGATCAAATGTTTTCTTAAGCGATGTACCATCAGTAATTGACTCTTACAATCATTATCAATGGTGCATAGTACTGACGAAAGGACGCAAATTTGTTTGAACTGTATTAGGTAAGGTACATGAAGCGAGAAAGCACGTGTAGGGTATTGTGCTTATGAAGAGACAGGAGAGGCGGTATTTTAAGATAATAATAAATATCCTGTATCATCATGAAACGACGGCAAAAGTAAAATTTGCAATTGTTTTTTGTTCTAATGTATAATTTCGGTTAGTAAATTTTCACTTGTTGTCAAAGAATGTCACTTTAGTGTGAGAGTGGTAAACAACTTTTACAACACCGAGCACGCGATTGAAATCCTGCTGAAAGGTAGAATTGCCCTGTCGTTTTATCGTGACTGCCACTTAAGATGCGAAAATTGCCTTGAGTTCTTTGTTTGAAAAACGCCATTTACATTTGTTTGTCGAATGCAATTCTTTATGTTGGGGGGGGGGGGGTTGCATTTTATGACGGAATGCGACGGGGTAGAGAGAAATGCTGCCTTTAATTGAGCTTCTAATGGAATTCGAATGGCAATATCCTGCTAAGTAGTTTAAAGTATTCCAGATATTTTGTCCCAAATGTAGTTACATTTTGTTTAAATTAAATAAATAATTATGAAGGAGTTGTTGGCACTCTGAGATATTAAATTATTTTTAAATATTTATTTCTATTTTAATGAGTTATTACTTTCAGATAAATAAAGAATATATATTTTCCTTACAGTTGCAGCTATTTCCCCTTTTCCTCCAGAGCTTTCGAGGCAAAATACGAAAACTTGAAAGAACTTTTCAACGAATTCTTTACGTGGGATTAAGAATTCACGAAAGGAATTCACGTCATACTAATTTGGAAAATTATATGTTGAATACATGGAATACGTGACACATTCAAGATTTTTGTTGGGGTATTATTGAACGTGTCCTATATACAAAATATACTAGATGGAGCCAGTTATATAAGCATCTGTTTATAGAAAGCCCTTCGGTTCGTTCAATTCGCCATTTTCTTTTTTTTAGGGGGGGGGGGGAGCGGATCAGGAAATTAAAGGATTTACTTAAAAATATATGACAATTACTATAAAGGACCTTAGATTTGTTTATACTCCAGAGAGAAGGAAATGATAAAATACCAAGCAACCGTCGGAGATCATTCCACTTTGAAAAGATATACTGCGCCGAAATCCAATATCCGACTGAATCATTCTCGATTAAAACAGTAGCTGAAAATTTCTTTAGGAGTTTTTTTGCCCACTACTTCAACAATCCAAATCACTGGAGTTTGGAGGAGTCGATGTTTTAAAGTATTTATACGATATTCATGACACAGTATCAGTTAGAAGACATAAGATTGAAACCAAGAACATTTCATTCACGAATATACAAAATCTTACGTGATTTTATCCTCAAAAACGTTGACAACCATCAGCGGCAGAAAACAGACAATGAAAGAGCAGAAGATGATGAGCATCATCCGGGTGAGTCTGATTTCATCCTGTCGGCAGGACAGTTGCCGGACCAAAGGCGCTGGGCTTGTTGTGGACTTCGGTGTTGGAGAGTGGGCCTCTACCGTTTTCCTGCTCTTGTGCACCTAGAAACAGACAAATCCTGCATTATAATATCACCAAAAAGGAATTTTGAGCGTTCAAATGTTTAAAAACAGCTAAAAATTTACTATGATACATTCAGCACATCACACAACAAATTGTGAAGTTGCTTCACTTGACACTGTTTGTGATATAATACTCTTTTCGTAACTCATTCGCCCAGGAATAAACGCGCCAAGTGAAATATTCTGTAAGTAAATTACAAATTAGACGTATTTTGACAAGCATACATATATTTTACCAGCCTAGAATTTCTAAGGCAGTATGAATGGATATGAAGAGGAAAATATAACGGAATCGATTCAAAAACTCGTCATCAGTGGATTTAGTCTAAAGCATGTATTCCTAATTCACAAATTCATTTTTATAAAGTTTTGATGGTTTCGAGTTTTTAAAGCCTTGTCATCAAAGAGGTTTTATTAACAGCTCTCGTTGATCCCTTTGGAGCTAATTCGATTGCTTAAATTCGTAGTTATTCAAGGTGTTGCTAATATATTGCATGCATTGCAAATTTTCCAAGGAAGGATTTGGTAACCATGGTAACCATGGTTTGATCTGGCTTTTAACTGGTCATGACTGCTTGGCTAAACATCTGAGCCACTTGGAAATTCTACATATTCCTTTCTGCACTATTTATAATAAAACAAAAGATATGGACATTTCCCACCTCCAGACCTGTTAGGCACAGTCGGCTCGGTATCTCTGCAGCCTATATTGGGATGGTTTGGTTTGGTTTGGAGCGCTAGGTCAACTTTTTGCTACACAACGGCTAATTAGACCGGGACCTACAGTTTAAAGCCGATTCCGAACGGCTACAAACATCCATGCCAACAATGGGACTCGAGCCTACAGGATTTGAACGAATGCCAGCTCCCTTGCCATTCGGAAATCACCTGGCCTCCGATATTGGGAAGCAAGAGCATTGAGCAATTAATACGTTCTGTTTCCTTCTTCGTTTATTACTTATCCCGTTGTTATTTTTACTTTTGTTTATTGCTTGCCATTGCAAAAATAAAATAAAATTTGGATAAAATATTTTTTTTTTAAAATCCAGATTAAAAAATTGAAGAGAATGTAATGCAAACAATTTAAAATTACTTTTTCCTTTTATTTTAATGTATTTAAGTACGATCACCAAAAATTTAAACTGGTAAATAAATTATTTATTGGCAGTTTTGACTAAGCCTCTTGAAAAACAAACGAAAAACTTTTGAGAAAATGCTCTAAGTTTCCTTACTCCAAAAATAGAACTATCATATCATACGTTTCTTTTTTACCACTCCTTTTCCCACATTTAGTTCAAGACATATTGCCTTGTTGACGGCATTCTGGAGATCCCGAATCGATATGTCTAATCTATACGCTTCACGTTTCGTTAGGTAAGCTATGTCCTTTTTGATTTATAGCTCTGATGTGGTGAAGGGCTTTTGTTGATGCTTTTGAAAAGATAAAAAATTACAAAAATATTTCTATAATCGTAGGTCTAAACAGCATAGAAAAGTCGATGATTCGTGAGATGTTACCAAAAACAGTGAAAGAATTCCTCCATAGATATATTCAAAGATACATTTAGTTCTGAGCGTTATTACGCGTCTCTAGATCTATATCAGAAAACAAAATATCGAGGCCAGTTTATTTCTTTCATAATTACATTTTGTGTTTTGCAATTTTTTTCATGTATACTTTCATCACAAACGGATTTTAGACTTTATGTTTTTCACTCTTACCGCTAGTTTCTTATAAGTACTCATTAACAAACTTTGAAGTTGTTAATATTTACCTTGAATATTTGAATATACTTATTCAGCAATGAGAAAAACATTATGATATGAATTACAAAAGGTTTGTGCATTGAGGCTGCAGTATACTAACCCTATTGGATTCGCTCACCTTAATGTTAACCTATGGAGAAAATGTGTCTTACTATTTACAGCAAAATAAATGCTGAAAATCCAATAAAAATGGTTCTTTCAGATAGCCCGAACTTTTCTGCACCTCGCAGCTTCGTTCATTTTACGAATTTCATCAACCAAAGGAATTTAGAAGCCTTTAAATCACACTAAACCAGATTTCCCCCCGAATAATTTAAATTTTAAAATATTTGCCATTAAAAAAATGCCCCAAGGTGTAAAATTTCTTTCTCTATTACGGACTGAATTTTTAAAAAAATCTTTAAATCCAAGTGGGCAATATTTGGACACATTTTATCCTTAGTTTAACATTGATGTGAGCGAATCCAATAGGGTTAGTTAGTGCACAGCAGCCATAATAAGAATACTAAAACTCTAAGTTTCTTCACGTGTGATACAATACAGTAATGACGCATTACGATGCCATATTTGTAAGAATAGGTGCCTTAGTATGAGAAGAAAAAATAAAATAAACCGAAATATAATAGACTAAAAGTTTACTGAAATTAGACCAAGCGTAACCTGTTATTAGTTACTTTGAATAACATTTCATGTTGTCATTCATCATTATAAAGATGGCAGTAAAACTGCCATCTGTCGGCTGAAATACTTTTTTCACGGCATTACTTCTTCATTTTTGAAAAAACGGCGTAACTCTGTAATGTGGTTTAACACCGAAGGAAAAAAGAAACAGAAAAGTATTCGAATATTTTGAAAGACAACCATAAGTGTTGACATCAAAAATTTTCTTTAATGAACAAACACAGAGATGTTGAAAAAAGTGGAATCCAAAATGAAAAGAATAATTGATTCGAATCCGTGAATTTATGAACACCACGAATGGATTGAAATATGCAATTAAATTATACAACACATCCCACTCATCTCCTTCATTATGGTGCAATACTGAAATTATTTCCAGTTCCACAAATGCATTTGTGAATTCTCCAGAGTGACAACCACACCTAAAGCTCTTCGGTCTGACGATGAACTATTAAGTATTTCTGTAACATACAGCCATACGAAAGAGTACTAAATCACAGTTACGATAAAATGTTACGAAAAGAGAATCATATCGATTGTGGTTATTATGAAGCTTGTTTGAGTTTCTACAACTTTCCCGTATGTGATAAATAATAATATGTACAACTACAAAAAAAAGGGGCAACGCCAAAACACATTTAAATTCAGCAATCAGTGCGAAAACATCAGTTACTCATCTCTCTGTGGTGTATTATACGGGCTGGACGTCACTTACCCTGTAGAAGATGCACGAATAGCTGACGACAATGATGATGCAAGGCAGCAAGAATCCCAGCACGAACAAGAATTTCTTGGGGCTGCGGCCTGCCTTTCTCAGGATTGTGCAGGAAAAACTCTGGGCCCTGTAACCGAACTCTCCCCAGGCGCCGAACAGGGTCGGGCCCAGCAGGGAGAAACTGAATATCCAACAGAAGGCGATCATCAAGGCAATGTACTTCTTCTGGTATATCTTGTCGTAAAACTTGTAATGGTTGATGAGGATATACCTGCATGAATATAAAAGAGTTACTTACATGAAGCTTGAGGAGCACGAATACACAGCTTCTTAAAATACAGAATATAAAATTAGGACTGTAACGAGTGTTGTTCTCCACTAGGCTGGGGAACATTAAGGCCGTCTGCACACGGGGCAACTCAAAAGAAACTGATAACTGACTCCAGTCACAAACCAGTCCGTGATGAGTCGTAACCTATGTAATTGAATGGAGCCACGCACACGACGCAACTGGTTACAAACTCGTCGGACGAGTTTGTAACCAGTTGCAACTTACTAAACATTAAAAATATATAGAATAAAAAATATTTATAATAATATAATAAATAATATATATCAAATTTATATAATATATATAATAAAATATTCATTTTATTTTAATGTTACCTTTGGACAAGGCTTTTTTTTTCTGGGGATGTGCGGTGATACGGCGTATCCCCACCATTTTTTTCTTAAATATTATTTTGGTTTAACTTAACCGAAATTTTAAGAAACCTACGAATCAGTTGTTAATATATAACAAAAAACATTTTTTTAATTGCGAGTTTTTTGTTCCCCTGTGACATGTCGTGTGAAAACACGGTACAAAAAAATGCGTACCCTTATTTGAGAAAACAGAGTATACCCACCTATTTTCTTTTTTTTTTTTTAGAAAAAAAAGCACTGCCTTCGGACCATAAGACGCACCAAGCTTAAGCCAATTTTTCTTTATGTAAAAAGCGTCTTATGGCCCGAAAAATTATGGTTCTTTTTCTATGTTGTATAAAAGCCATATAAAACAATAACGTGCAGTAAAACTTAATAGATATTTATATACAATCTTTCAGTTATATGCTCCTTCTGGAATCACACGAGCTGGGAACAATTGGAATTGTTTTATTTTGGTTACGCGCGCACGCATACACACATACTTTGTGTGTGAATATACAGGGTGTTTCAAAAAGAATGATCTGATTTTAAAAAAAAATTCTAACTATTCATCTTTTAATCCGTTTTGATCGAATAATGAGTAGGGAGAAAGAGGAAAATATCGAGTTTTACGCAGTTGCCGACAAGTAGCGCTAACGCTCTTCCTTCGCCCGCCACTTCAGTCTATTGTAAAGATGGCAACTGCACACCAGAAATCATTTTATGTTCTACTCTTTGCGAAGTGTGATTCCGTAACAACTGTTCAGCGTGATTTTCGTCGACAAACCCCTGGTAAATTGAAGTTCCTATCTCGCGGAGTATTAGTCGATGGTATAAACAATTCGAAGACACGGGTTGTCTGTGTACGCATAACAGCCGTGGAAGCAGTGTATGCAAACATGCTCGCAAAAGTTTGGGACAAATTTGCCTAACGTATAGACATATGTCGTGCATTCAAAGGTGGGTATATTGAACACCTTTAATTTGGTTTGTTAAAAAAAAAACTGTGATTAGCCATGTAATATAAAATTAATTTTAAGTCTCTGTGTTCAATATTTTCCATAATATACTCATTTCAAATCGGCTGATTCTTTTTGAAACAAATGTATTATTACATATTCTTTTGAAACACCCTGGATTATTACATATACATACTTACTTATATAAAGATTATTTCTTGTAATATCGTCGAAGTTTGAAACAACAGTTTATCCCAAAGAGCAATATTTCCGCTGCTGCGGTTACAGTGAGAACCAACCGTGTTGCCTATTAATAGCCAACCGATCTAGCTCGAAACGTAACGAAGCACGACTACGAACTGTTATTAAAACTTGGAGCTTGTGCTTCTTGGGAGAAAGTCCGTAATGGTTAGGGCTCTCAACCCGATCCAACGGCTCCTCTCTCGGCGCTGGACTGCGTGAAAGTTGGGGGCTGCGGCGCGGAAAATGATCGCGTGTGAGGGAAGCGCCCAGTCATTGTTCTCTCTCTGTGGACGAGTTGCGTTGTTATTGTCCTTCCGGGTTTGAGTGAGTATTTAGCCCTCGAGGTGGTTTTGTGCGACAATGCTCGAGGCAGTGGGGTGTTGAGGCATTTTCGCGTTGCGGGGATCGCAGGAAATCAGGGGTTTACAGACCAATTTCAAACAAATCCATTTTACGCCAAGTATCAGATAGGGTTCTTCTCTCGTTATAAATTTTTAAACAGTTAAAAATCTTGAAATGTTGCTGAAATGAAATAATCGCCAAGAATGTATCTAAGTTTTTTTTTTTTTTTTTTTTTTTTTTTTAATACGTTATAATTTCAAAGGAAACTTTTTTATAAGAATCGCTAGCACCTTAATAGATAATACACAACGTGGTTGTTAATCTAAATGTTTTCCAGTATTCGGGTCAAAGACAAGATATATTTCCCTTTTAACCCGTCATTTATTCACCTCTGTTCAACGTGTTTAGTACGGTATAAAAATTTTTGTTGGAACACGATGCTTTGAATTTTTTTGTCTGTAAAATCCAAGCTTTAATCAGAGAGTCGAAAAGTAAAGCATTTTACTTTCAATACTTAATGGTGGTAAGAGGATGTTGTACACGCAAAAGCTTTATCATTAATTCCTCTTTGTATAATATTGGTATCCGTACAGAAAATGAACTAATAATTAAACCTGAGCTTATAAAGACCAGGTTTTTCTAACATCTGTGAGCAACCCACTGATATCCTGTTAATTAATCACATTTTAATTCCTTAATCATATTCATAATTAATCATATTTATCATCACTAATTAATGATGTTTTAATTCCTTTCTTTTTAAATACTGATCGAAAACCCACCTAAAAATGTAAATGAAAGCTAGGTAAGAATATCATTTACTAGAACTGAATATAATTTCCAGTCCCGAAAAATTAATTGCAGAAATATGGAAATGATATTCGTTCTAAAAGTAAAGAAAAACTAAAGAAAATCTGTATTTCTACAGATTATAGCCAAAATAACTCACCTGTTGATGGTGATCGCCGTCATCGACAGAAGAGAGGCCGCTACGTTCCATAGAAGAAAAATGGAAACAGTTTACAGAGGGTGTCTCCCAGTACCCAACTGTGGTGAATGTATCTGAAAAAGAAGCACTGCGTTTAAGTCTAAACAAGAAAATCTTAAAAAAAAAAGACACGTGGCTTTGATGACTATTTGAGAAAAGAAACTTTATTTCTCTTTTTCGTATATTTTTATAGAAGGGAACGCCGATTTAGCGTCTTGCATTTTGCAAAGTAGTAGGAAACATATAGCACTGCTATAGCATTTTCAAATAGTTTATAATGAAACAGAATTCAATTCCTTTATTACTATGATTATATTACTTTAGATCTAATCGTATATGTGCCGGTGATTATGAAAGTGGTTTAAGTCATATATTTTTCATTTCGAGATAATTATCTAAAGGTTTGAGTTTGAACATGAACTGAATTCTGTTTAATGACCGTTTAATTTTTACAATTTTGCAAAGATTGTTTCAGGTTGTGGTAATGTAAAAGAATGCAATGCGAAATAACTGATCAAATCTTTCTTTTCCTTAGATTCTTGACTTAGGCCACTTTAAAAATCACCGGCACATATGAGGCGGTAAAACACAAAGTGGTGTAAGCCAGTAAGTCAAGTGGTTAAGTCTAAAGCGTTTTACTTCAAAAACTACAAAAAATTCCACTATAAATTGAACAAATTATAATTCATAATAATTATTATAATATTGCAAATAATTATTATTTGCACATACTTCAGTAAAACATTCGTGCGCGACAAAATAAAAAGTTAGATTCTCATAAATGCTTCCACAACAGAAGAGTTATGACTGTCCCCCTTTTAAAATTAAAAAAGAGGTCTCGATCAGTAAGTGTCTGAGAATTACATTGCATATTAAGTAATGAAATATATCTATAAACATCAGCTTGATAACATTATTGACAAATTAAAACAGGTAACATAGGTTTCAGTTTAAAAATAATGGTAAGTAATTTTATTGATTTTTTTTTTTTTGGGGGGGGGGGGGAGAACGGGATGGGAATACGAAGAAACGTACATCAAGACAAAGCGTCATCAAATAAGCAGAATTCAGGATATTTACTTGAACTTTTACACAGGCCATTCTTCATATTCACATTCCAGTTAAATTAATCCAAAGGTTAAATACTGACAGAAGGGCCAATAATTGAGATTCTTAAAATTAATTTGAAATTTAAAAAATTAATTTTAAAAAGCCCTCGATTTAAAAATCTATATAAAACCTTATCAACAAAATTTCCATTCCATAAAATCAAAATTTTATTTCATAAAGTAAACGTTTGATTAATAGTCAAAAAACTAACAGATAGTTTAGATATAGATAATACATAATAATTACAAGATAAAAAAAACTTTTTATATACCATGTTTTTTAAATTTTCTGTTGAATCATATAAACTTGACAATTCTATGTATTAATAAATACTTTTTAAAAATTTTTTGATGAATTATCCCATCAACTTGAAAGAAAATGATCAAATGCGTAATCAATCGTTTAGCTCGAGAATTGGAAGTTAACTTGCGTTTAACTTTTCGTTCCTGTGTCGGCCGATAGATGGCTGTACCATTCTAAAAACAAAATTAACTGAAAATGAATTCAATGCTGCTTAAAGATGGCTAAAAGTATTAAAAGAATTCATTGTCATCGTGTTCTGAGCTTTTCTAAAAGTTTCAAATGTCTAGCTAGTCGGGAAGTTAGTTGATAATCGATTGCAAGATTTGTACGGGACAAACACACACATAAACAAACAAGAAAGCGAGTTAATAAAAGCATGGTAAAAAAATGCATGCATTTCTAAGAACTAGAGAAATAACTACAGATCCCGAGGAAGGGGTTTATTAACAGGTTTCAGAGCATTACGGTCATCTTATGCTTCATGATATAAATTTAGGGAAATACGCTCGTTTGGGAAATAATGGTAAGACTTGTTGTTGTTGTTGCTAATGTTTCCCAAGCCAGAAGTGGCCCCAGTCCATGTAGCTGTGCGGACTGAACAGTGCTGCTCTCGTTTACAATCGAACCACAAGGGTCGGAGTCCGACTTGGTTAGGTGCCACCACACTTTCGACAGAGCACTCCCAGAGGCGACATCTGGGGGGATCGGTACGTTCGTTCATCCCCTCTGACCTCATCGACTTTCCGGGTCTATGGGATTTAATATGCCCATATCCGGACGGACACGAAGGTATTTAGTGGTACTTGTGGGATTCGAACCGAGCACCCCCGAGCATTCTAACAGATTTCATTAAATAATTAAAAATCCCGAGGGAGAAATTTAGAGTAAATTTTTGGAGAAAAAAAGAAAAATCTTTTATGATTCCGTAGCTGATTTAGTGAAATTCTGAAAAGTCAACTTGGAATACACTGATCCAATTTGGTCGAAAATTATAACGCTTAGCTGTGAGAGGGCAGACTGTCTTGCGGCAAACTGTCTTGCTTATATTTTTTTTAAAGGATTTTATTTCCTTATACGGCTCTCTTCGCTGTAAATCCTACGAATATTTATCGATTTTGTGGGAAATATTACACGCTAATAATAATAACAGACCTTTAATTCTGCAAGAGGGGAATTTCCTATCTTAAACTCAGAGACGCTAGTTCCTTGGAGGATTATCGCCCACAACTGTCACATTTGAAGAAATACCCATTACTGCAAAGAAAAAAATAGCAAGAAACCCCCGAAAGAATATTTTCAAATATTATAAAAATTGTTTGCGCCACAACTAGTGAATCCAATCAGCTATTCAGCTTTTCTGGCTATTTGCCTGCTTTGGCTCCCTGTGTAGGCGTTTTTTGCTCTGTTACGGAGGAAGATGAATTTCCTTTAGGAATGCGAATCGGGTCTTTCGTAATGTTGATTTATAGCGAAACACCGAAGTTAGTTTATCTATTCCCTGATAATCAAAATGAATCAATATTCAGATGAAGCAGCTAATTCCCGCGAGTTATTCGCGCAGGAATCCGCCAATTTGAAGGATTGTGACTGTCCAAACACGAAGGGACGTCCTCCGTTATAGGAAGCTGCCTTCATTTATGGCCAAGGGAATGTCACTCGAAAGGTGTCGATACACGCTTCCACGATGTCGTGTGCCCAGGCATCTCCAGCCCGCATCCATCAACGTCTCCGGCTTCCTCCTGGCCACACATTATCGCTTCTTCCCACAAGGACAACCACGCTCCGCGTCTTCGGATGACTTTGATGAATGAATGGGGCTCTGCGGAAACGAAAACCGCCCAGAAAATCGGCTTCCCCGGAAAGATCACGCAAAGTTGCTGAACGCATTGCTGCCGCTCCAGAAATAAAAGAAAAAAAACAAAACAAAGCGGACGAACACAAACGAGCTCGAAAGGATATAACAAGATTGGATATTTCATCCGAGAACAACATCATTAGCACAGCTACCCGTTCTCCAGTATCTCATAATACTTTTCTTTCACAAAAAAATTCATTTTAAAATGATATCCATTACATTTGCCCTCAGAATAACAGTAATTACTTAACTTTGAAAACAGAGTCTGTTATCTATATGTTTCTTTCCTTGACGTTCAGTATATTGTGCGGAAAAAGCTATGATCTCAGATGGTTAATACTGAGAATATACGTATAATAAAAGTAAATTAAAATGAAATTTAGAATACACATAAACTAGTTAGTCTCAATGATTGTGGTGAGGAACAATTTGTGTATGTCTCTAACCGTGCAAAGGATGACGGTGTCATTTAAGTAATCTATTCGTTCCTACTGTGGAATTGTAAATTAAATAAAAACAATTCTGATAAAAGTGAAATACGAAAGGTTCTCTGGATTTTTCGCCCATTTTCCCCTCTCTTAGTCAGTCTCTAACGCATCCATACCGTGCCTGTTGTCCACAACATGCACGGTAGTTCAGAGGTTAAAATATTATTCTAGGATGTCTGAGACTTCCGGTACAATTTCTGTATAGCGGTAGTTCTATAAGGGGAAAAATATGACTGAATGCGGTATGAGAGGTATGGTTCTTTTAGTCGCGTTCAGCAAAAACAAAATGACTTTCGATCAAGATATGGAGCCAAAGGTCCCTCATTTGATGTGTGTATGTGTCTGCGCGAGGGGGGGGGGGGGGGGGTCGTAAGATTGATTATGGTACGGTGGCTCAGTGATCAAGATTGTTAGATCTCGATTCCTGCCCAACGGTCAGGTTTAACGGAAGCAAAATATTTATGAGTGTGGAGCAAAATATGATGTTGTCCAAATTTTACTAGGTCATTTTCACTTTATCTTTATTTATCCAAATACAGTCGAACCCCGATATAACGACTTCAAGGGACCAAAGGTTTTGTTCGCTTTATCCGGTGGTTCGCTATATCCGAACCGTTAAGAAAAATGCTAGAGTTCACAAAATGTATAACTCATTAGTTTGCAATGTGTATTCGATAATGATGTTTTAAAAAAATGATAGAATCTTATTAAAAGTGATCATTAATGAATTAAATCGACTAAAATCGGTTACATTAAACTGACACAATACTAATTAATTACGTACAATAGGAAAACGGCGGACCAAAATTTTCGTTCGTTATAGCCGTGAGTTCGTTATATACCGGGTTCGCTATAACGGGGTTCGACTGTAATAAAGAAAAAGGCGTTTTTCACTGTTAAGTTAGTTTTCTTCCGAACTCGACAATTGTCAGACAGCTGTTCTATGTTCAAACTATCTTATAACAACTTCAGCTATATTTTTTCCTTTTTTTTTCCAAAATATGCTATCAAATTTTTCTTACTCTATCTTGCTGAGTGATCGATAGGCGGCCTACGCATTTAAATCCGCTTTTAAGTTTGCATGTGTTTCTCGAGGGTCAAAATGCCTGAACTCCGCGATATCACGTTAGCGCAAAATAGCATATTCATCAACGGATGTTTTAAAGGTTATCAACTCCGAAAACTAATAAGATTGTTAAATAAGAAATAATTAGAACTGTCCAGTAATTTTTATTCCAATTAGAGAGAAATCAAAATCTGCCTCTCCCTTTACGGAGATTTTTGTAACTTCACTGAGGTGACTCGATATGGATTTTAGGTTTTTAAAGTTTTTAGGCCGCCCCCATTGTAGAGAGGTCAGCGTCGAAAACTACTGCCAAGTAAGTTTGGGATCTAATGCCGTTAAGGCATAGATGTTCGTGAGCTGTTTCACTCACTGAAGCAATGCTGATTCAGCAACTGGGTACTAACGAGGTGAATTTCCTCATTTTCGAGGTCTTAAGGCTACTGTGCACTAAACCCTATTGGATTTTTTCACCTCAATGTAACCTATGGAGAAAATGTGTTTACTAATTACAGCTACATAAATGCTAATAACCCAATAAAAATGGTATTTTCAGATGGTCTGAACTTTTCTGCACCTTGCAACAGGATTCATTTTATGAATTGCGTCCAACAAAGGAATTGATAAAGCGGTTTAAACCCACTATATCCGATATTTTTATCGAATAATTTAAAATTTAAAATATAATTTTCATTTCTTTAAAAAAAACGGAAAATGCCAAGGTGAACAAATTCTTTCTCTATTACGGAGTACAATTTTTTAAACAAAATCTTTAAATCCAAGTCGGTTCTCATAGGTTAATATTGAAGTGAACGATCCAATAAGGTTAATACACAGCCGACTTAAGCAGGCCATAAAAATCGCAGTGTTCATGAGTGAATTTCCTCAATGGACGAGTATCTGCCCGATTGAAAAAAGATCTTTATCTTAAAAAAAATCAGCAAAGGGAATCACCCCTTGGTTGATACAACATGTAATTAATAATTTGTTACTAAAAACTTGATCCTAACTTTAATATCGAGAGAATAGAAAATTGAACATTTAACTCTCTGTTAGCGTGTCCATTTTGAATGTCCTGCTGCTGTAAATCTCTGGGAGACAAAAGGACGGTTGAGGTAAAAGCGGCCAAAAGTCAGAATTCCTTCGCAAACAGATTGTCGGTTTCCGATGAAGCCTAGATTATTTTGAGGCACTATTTTACTCATCCACATCTCGAGTTGACAAAGCGATCAAAGCCAGTGTCAGACAGGCCGTTTTCGGCACTTCGTATCGCGACAGATCGTCGGTCCAACGCAGGTGTCGCACAGAGTGACTGCCGAAGACGGCCGTTTCGGTGTCCGTATAATCGGACGCCTGCTTAATGGGTCGTGACCGTTTTACTTTGCAATTATTGGGTACTTTATCTCAGCTTAGAATTAGTTTGTTGACAGTGGCAGCAGTAGGCGTTGAGCATAAATTGTTCACGCATGTACGTTCCTTCAGTTACCGGAGTCATAATAATAATTATGCATAGCAATTCAAAAACTGACAGAACATAATCTCATGACTGTCAGTTATTACGTTGTGTATATGACTATATATATGTGTGTGGGTGTAAAAGCTGAAACTAAAAATCTAAGGAAAACCAAAAGTATAAAACTATGTAATAATGTTTAATAATTAATCATTAATTTCATTGGTTTTATGAATTTTTCTTCTATTTGCAACATTCATTAGACTTTTGTATATTTTTAAAAAGAAAATGCTGCTTCAGTATGGAAGTATTTATATTAATTCCACTTCTATACTTCTTACAAATTTATTATAGTACTATTGCAGATTTGAGCTATTTATAGACTCTTATTTCATTTCTTTATATATACACCACAAGCAGCGCGCCCCTTCCCTCACCCCCCCCATATATACACTAGTTGTTTGACCAGTGTTGCCGGGAATTCGGGACATCTCGGTTGATCTTGGTAATTTTGGATATTTTATTCCCCCCCTTCTCACCCCCCCCATGCCGATGGGGAGCTGAACTTGCACCTAAACGGCATCGGAGTGTTATTATTCATCTCACAGACTCGAAAACTATGGATTTGACCCTAACATCAGTCTTTTCCCTTATTTGTACTGTCAATCCCCCCCCCTCTAGGGATGCTAACGGGTGGTCTTACCCCCACAGTATCTTTTCCCGGATGGTAAGTCATATGCGTACTAGTTCGTTGAAAATGCTCCTGGTGTTCCAGAGTTTGCTAGAACGATTATATATATATATTTATTTTATTTTTAATACACTTTTCTTACAGCATAGCTCCTGATTTATCACATCCCCTCTTTTATTCCAACTGTAAATTCGTACAGCATCCCTTTCCTCCAATATCCTTGAGTTTTTCAGAGATGTTCCTCCCAGATTCTACCTAAACTTCTTATTCGATACCAGACCCTGAAGAAATGCAGTTAGAGCAAGCTTCGGGACTTTCGACTTTCCCATATGAATTGTTTCCCTGTAAAAATTTGATTGACAAAATTCCCAAACCGCGCAATTTCTTAGTTGCGGGTGAAAACAAAATTTGAACCAAGGGTTTTTTCACGCTGAGACCTCAGAGGAACGCGAAAATTAACGATCAGTAAATTACCTCGGGCGGGTTTTTTGACAATTTTATAATTAACTGAGAGCACAACTAAGTGAGTTTATTGGCTAAGTTTAAGAGCTTTATGCTTGAACCTAAAATTACAAATGAGTGATCAGGGTATGAAATTTTTTTTTGGTCTTGGGCTAGTGTAGCCTTGTGATAGCGCGTTGGTTTGTCGGTATGAGGGTGCTCGGATCGAATCCTGACAAGCTACATTAAATACCTTCGTGTCAGGCAGGAGATGGCACGTTAAATACTAGACCAGGAAAGTCCTTCTTTGAGGTCAGTGTGTGGGGAAGGTACGATCCCGACAGATGTCACCCCTGTGGTGCTTGGTCAAAATGAAGTGCACCTGATAAGTCGGGACTCCGACCCTTGTGGTGCCCTTATAACCGGTGCCTCACCCTCAGCCCGCAAGCCTATATGGAGCTGGTCTGGAATACATTCCAGGGGGCATAAGCAACAAAAACAACAAATGGATGTTTGTTTCGTAAATACTACAGTCTCTACTGCAGAATTAGTGTTCTCATAGAGTGCAGGATAAGGTAATTTGATGAAATTTTTAGTGAAACCGGTTTGTACCCGAAACAAGGCACTTTTATTTTATACGGGCTACAGGAGAAGAAATTAATTTGCACTCTATGATGTATAATAAAGTGGTTTACATAACTATTTATTAATGCTAATCGGGGATTTAAATCAAAATCTTTCTTCCGCGTGTCT
Organism: Dolomedes plantarius; assembly: GCA_907164885.2. Taxonomy (NCBI): domain Eukaryota; kingdom Metazoa; phylum Arthropoda; class Arachnida; order Araneae; family Dolomedidae; genus Dolomedes; species Dolomedes plantarius. Next base: position 99,727,546 of record OU015498.1, on the reverse strand, counting down.
GTTTAAGCAGGTAGAGAATGACTAGGGATAACAAAGGGGGGAAAGGGCTAAGATTCCCTAGACTCACGAATCCTTGGACACAATTTTCTTTTTCTAAGACATAGGAACACACGATCTTTCCCCCTCGCCGATATTGGCCCTTGTAGCTCCTTGGAAATTTTGCCTGTACCAAGAGAACCTCCACTATGTAGGATAAGACACCCATGGGTATGCAATAATAAGCATATCAAACCACCAGAAACATTTCCACATCTTTATTCATATCAATTTTTTGATACTTCCTAAAGAAAACTCCAAGCATTCCCGTGTCGAAGTGAAGGCTTTACCTGGACGCCGTGGGGGCAAGTTGAGGGCGCAGAAAAAGCAGGTCAGCTGTGCACAGGCTGATAACGAATGCTGTTGTGGCATTTCTCAGTTTGCGCACTGCTGAGGGCCACGATGTGATCAGGGTTGCCGGAGAATGCCGAAAATGATGAACAAGATGCAGCACACGGTCGCGAACATGGTGGTGGCGCGCGGATAAGCACAGCGACCGTCCTGGAGTGAGTTCGAGGACAACAGCACACCGGGGAACTCCACTGACTGGTTGGGAGACGAGGTACTTGAAATCTTCCATCTGAAATGGGAGAGGTGAGGTTGAGAATGCGCATCCTTAATCACAAGTAATGATTCCCCGTGTCTAGTCCTGATTTTAAAAAAAGTACACAGAGACTAGATTTTTTCCGGGACAAAACTAATGAAGGTTCCACTGCTAAACTTCTCCAGACATGAAAGAAGATACATTTCAGTAAGAATCAGCATGTTAGGAGTACACAAATATATTACATAGAAGATTCTACTTAAATGAGAAAAAATAGCGATTTACTTTTGATACGTCTTCCTTAGCTCGGCTAATTCAGTTTAAAAAATGAAGGGTACAGATTAATGGTTTGCCACAAATCAAAATGGATGAAAGGTTTGAATTCTTAAGGAATTTCTTCTTTCGTGGATTATCTATGAAAAAACTGTTGAGATTTTCGAAATAAAAGACTTACGAGCTCAGTACTTGATAGTGACAGATAAGAATTTAAAAATGCTCATTTAAATGCGATGGTTTAATTCCACGTATTATTCTACAGAGCTATGAAAACTTCAGCGTAATCGCATACTATAAGGCATAATAATGCAATATGAGAAAATTTAGTATACACAAATGCTGTTATGAGAACTTTCTGGTTTTGATAGGTCATAAAATAAAAAAGGAATCAGTATGGGCATTGAAAATTTTTAGTAAAGGCCAAAAATTTTAAAAAATAGTCCATTCAATGTCTCTAGAATTTCCATTTTGAAGTTTAGTAATCTTTTAAGTAATACACTCTGCATATATGGTCTTCCTGATGTCATGACTTAAATCCCATGGATTGTCAAGGAGTCAATCTGGCCTCTAGAAGTCTCCAAGAACTTTCAGACGACAGTTCGTGTTGTCTGGAATTACTTCGGTTAATGCCAACAATTTAGGAAGACATTTACCAAAGCAGAAGAAAAAAAAAGTAAACGAAAGATCGTGTATGAGCAGACCCTAATCATAATGGGTCTGGCGGGGTTAACCATCACGCGTTACCATCGAAGGAAGAAGAGAGCAAGACAGACGAATTTTCTGTTAAAAAAGGCAAAAAATGTTCCATTAGGTTATAAAAAAGAGTCAGACACCACGCTCAGAGATATCTCCCATTTAACAAAACCAAAACATCTCCAAACCCTATAAGAAAAAAATGGCCCTTTTCTTTCATCCGAGTTACGCACGAGAGATTCCCTGAAGGAACAAAGAGTACCAGTAACCTTGGACACCATTTTCAAATGCGGTCTTTTAGGAGAATAAGGTTAAAAAAAAATGAGAATCATGGGAGACTTCGAATAACGCCAACATTCCCAGGAATCCAGTCATGTATAAAAGCTTCTTTTTGAAAGTTTCTTGCCAAAAACCTAAATTGACAGTTGGGAATGTGGGGGAAAAGGTCTGGAGCAGACTACAATGTATTACCAATATTTTTAAGCTCCGCCTGCTACATAAAGAAAAAGCTATTTGAGCCGAGCACGACAGCAGGATCAAATATTGAAGGAATCAAAGTAAGAAAAGCTCTTCTAAACACTTGAAAATTACACGTTAAAATGCATACAAGTGAACTGCATTTCGAGCGAAAACTTCAGAGTGCGAAAATTATTTTCTTAACTTTTACGTTATAAAATTTGTAAGTAATTAAATCAGTCTACACTCAAGTAGTTCTTTTCAAATTTACAATTATACATTATACCACTACGAGTATGATCTTTTAATTTTATTGTACATTATTTTTATAGTAGATGCATAGTATTTTTTACGAAAAGTTAGTATTAAAAAAAGTAAAATTTAATAGCAGACGTTTTATACTTTAACACTTAATAATATTTTAGTGCATAGGACATTTTTAAAGACCTCTGTAGAAGAATGTCATGTACATATATTAATATTAATTCGAGGAGCCCCCCCCAAGCAGGAACAAATTTTGCTACAACTTCGTAAATTGCACAGATTGAGATTAATAATGTATAAATAAAAATCAATGTGTCACGAAATGATCGAAAAATTTTCATAATTTTATGAAAAAAGATAAAATTACCTTATGTAAAAATGTGAAAAAACAAAGGGAGTAGTAAATATCTGAAGCCAGAAAGAACAGATACTACAGAAGGTCGTTCGCACTTTATGGAAAACGATTTTGTAATTTGTTTTGGCGTTTGCATTTTAAGATAAAAATTTGGCAACTTCAGAAATATCATCTGCTATTGTTGTGCTTTGATTGGAATGTAAAATAGAACATTTATTTTGAAAATTGCTCCTACAAATTGATAGATGGCTCGAGGTTACGTAACTACACTTTCCGGGGAGAAATAATCGTATCCAACAAATTATAAAGCGGTGTAAAATTGCGGTTATGGCATTCAAAATAGGCATTATAATATATTAAATTTGAAAGTCTAACTGAAAGTAAAAATGAAAACATGAACCACTAACCTCATTCTAAGACTGTTCGAACGCAGGTAAATATCAAGAAAGTGAAGTCTCTGATCCTAAAAGAAAATACGCCGACTCAACGATCCATTGCATTGAAATTAGGAATGTTTTCTGGCACTAATATAATAATAATAAGTAAAATCATTCATAAAGATTTGAATTAAAAACATGTTTAAACCTAAAGTCATCTACTTTTGCCAAAGCTTATTGCTGAAAGGAAAACAAATTGTAGAAAATTATATGACAAACACCTAGCTGCTGAAAAATGAAAATTTGTGGTAACACTCGATGGGACATGGGTGTATTTAAGTGACTGTAGTAAAAAAAGAGCATTTTCTATTGCCCAACTGACGGGAATGACCTTACGAAATGGCTACGTCAGTGTACAAAAAGTTCTCAAAGGAGTTCATGATAGTAGAATGATTTTGTTACCAACGGCAAATTAAAAATAAAAAAAAAGTCTCAAATAAAACCCAAAATTAATTCACTCTACAATCAGCAGAATATTTTAGAACCAATTTTTGAAGAAGAAATTCCAGCATTATATGGAAAGGACCTTGATGACGCTGAGTTCATATGGACACAGCCTCTAGTCACACTTCTAAAATTAACTGCCGCTTATTTAGCAAAGAAGAATCAGAACCGGAATATAAAAGGTATCCCATTTAATGAGATACCTGTAAAATTACCTGACCCTTCTCCAATGGACTTTTGCGATTCGGTTTTTTAAATACGAGCCTACGGAAAAACGGCATCTAAGAACACTGAACGGACTTTGGAAAACGATCTAAGAGGAATGAGGTAAAAACTGACATAACAGTACTAAGCAAAAATTTATTTTCGTGGAAAATTCTAGCTAGAGCTAATGTCAAGAACCCTGGCTATCAGATAGAAGCAAATCACCGCATAAAATACGGCATTTATACATAAAACTTAACTATCAAAATCGTTTCCATAAAGTGCGAACGACCTTCTGTATAAGGTCCTAAAACGAATTATATTCGTTCTCGCATACCCCACGGCATAGAATTATTTACATTTTGTTACACTGGATATTAAAGAAATATTTCATAGCATCCGCATTTTTCTTTCAGACGGACTGAAGTATCTCATAATAAATTATAATTTTTTGTGTGGTAAAGAAAACAATTGATTACTTAAAGATAATACTGA